>LGRX02000339.1:0-154467 GCA_001247695.2 Cymbomonas tetramitiformis
TTCGTGGTGTCGTCGCATAATTTTGTGGTGGCGTCTAGAAACATTCCATGTTTAACAGGCGTGATGTAAATTTTGGGCGTCTGTGTCATTGTTTTGGAGCAGTCATCGAATATTATCGAGTAGTCAGCAAATATTATCGAGCAATCATCGAATATTATCGAGGAGTCAAAGAAAATTATCGAGGAGTCAGCAAATATTATCGAGTAGTCATCGAATATTATCGAGTAGTCATCGAAGGTTATCGCGTAGTCATCGAATATTATCGAACAGTCATCGAATATTATCGACTAGTCATCGAATATTATCGAGAAGTGATTGAATATTATCGAGCATTCATCGAATATTATCGAGAAGTCGGCAAATATTATCGAGAAATCATCGTATCAGTAGTATCAAATATTATCAGTAGTCATCGAAAGAATTTATCGCGATAATAATTATTATCGAAGTAGTCATCGAATAGTATCGATAGTCATCGAATAGTATCAGTAGTCATCAATTATTATCGGTAGTCATCGAATAGTATCCTGAGTTGTCATCAGATATTTATCGAGTAATCATCGAATATTATCGAGTAGTCATCGAATATTACCGAGTAGTCATCGAAGGTTATCAGCGTAGTCATCGAATATTGTCGAGTAGTCGTCGAATAGTATCGAGTGGTCATCGAATGTTATCGAGTAGTCATCGAATATTATCGAGTAGTCATCGAATATTATCGAGTAGTCATCGAAGGTTATCGAGTAGTCATCGAATATTATCGAGTAGTCATCTAATATTATCTAGTAATCATGTAATTTTATCGATTATGAATCATCGAATATCGTGTCGAGTAGTCATATAATTTCATCAATTACGAATCATCGAATATCGTGTTGAGTAATTGTCGACTATCATCGAATGATTATTGAAACATAAATCGGGTGGTAACGAATAATCATCATGCTTTTCGAGGGGTCGTCAAATATTATCAAACATTCATTCATTATTTGAAACTTAATAACAAAATAATATGATATAGACTTGTCACCATACCAACTTATCCGCGAAATAACTATTTGTCCCTATCTTATTTCGGTATTTATTGTGTCTTAACTTGAATAATTTCCTCCTTTGGTTAGCATATTTAATACCTTTTAACTTAATATAAGATGGATAATCCATCATACCGCACGCACCGACACTCGCTAATTTTCTATCAGTTTTCTTATCAAACACATCAATCTTCTTATCTTTATTTGTTGATATCTTGACATATACATTCAATTTGTTTGCTTTATCTTTAGTGTATTGAGATATTGAATACTTACAAGTCATTTATATAGTCTATGTTATTATATTAGTATGCAAGGGTCTTT
Source organism: Cymbomonas tetramitiformis (assembly GCA_001247695.2). NCBI lineage: Eukaryota > Viridiplantae > Chlorophyta > Pyramimonadophyceae > Pyramimonadales > Pyramimonadaceae > Cymbomonas > Cymbomonas tetramitiformis. The sequence continues at coordinate 1,359 of LGRX02000339.1, forward strand.
GTGCTCACCATTGAATAATTTCTGCAACAATAAAGTGTTAAATTCATCGAACAAGATACTTAATTTTCAAAATAACAATAATATTTATTCAGTTTCAGATTTGAATAAAAGGTATGAGTCAAATGAAAGTGAAAAGAAACGATATAGAGTTCAAATGAATAGCTTGTTCAAACAATTAGGTGACTTACAACCGTCACAAATTCAACAATCATTTTCAAATAGTCTTAGGGAAAAAGCATATCATGTCGGAATATCTTCTTATCTCGGTTCAAGAAATTATCAATCTGATTTGTTATTTCCGGGCGGTTATGAACATAACACCTATGTGACCGCTCAAAGACAATTGAATAAAGATATTCTCAACAATCGATTCAATATCGACCCGGAGCTTTCAAATTATGACGCCGTAGTACTCAATAATGGAAATAATCAGATACATATTGCATATCACGGTGCGTCGTCAAATCCATCCTACTTAAATGAAGATAAAGCGGGCATATTTTCGGTGATTAAAGGTAAACATGAAACACGAGATTCATTTTTAAGAGCTGAAAAGGTATATTTAGACACATTGAAAAAGTATCCTAATCATGACATTGAATTGTTAGGGACATCTTTGGGCGGTGCGAAATCCATTCATGTCGGTGAGAAATTCAATGTTAAATCGACGACGTTCAATCCATTTCTATCACATATACATACTCCTAAAGTTAATGGAAATGCACCGCAAAATATTCATCGAGTTGTAAGTGATTGGGCCACTGCGGGAGCTTTGAAAATACCATCAAATTCAAATAGAAAGTTGTTTCATTACTTCGAAAACAAGAACCCTTATGATTTATTGAAAGCACCGTATCAATATATCACTTCGCCGCATAATCTCAAACAATTCTTTCAAATGCCAAAGAATAACAAAGTTAATAAGGTAAATTTATTGAAATCTACATTTAATACTATAGGGACCGGACTCGATGTGTTGATGTTCGGAAATGCTTTGAATGACGCAAGAAATCTTTCATAAAAAAATGTTGGAAGTGATGAATTTAACAATCGAATTTCAGAAAATTTGAATCCATTAGGACTGTTAGGAGTAAATTTCGATATCGACAAAAATTACTTGCATGACGACGCACCCTTAGAAGCAAGATTATTGGCTGATTATATATCAAACAAAGGTCCTCAAAGAATGACATCATTTGATAGAAGTATAGATAAATCACAATCAAATAAGTATACATCCATCAATGAAAATATGATTAAAGATGAAAATAATAATCTTTTGGTAAATTATGGAACGTGAACACTTAATCAAAAATGCTCAGATTTTGTACCCTGATTTATCCACATTTCATATTGAATTGATTGTTGATGATTATATCAAAATACCAAAACTATATGACGATATGTATAATGGAAACATTGAATTACCTTTACCATTGAATAGAGATTCAAAGGAAGATATTGAAATGAATAAAAACTATATTGATATTATAAATAGAGATAGTCATGAGTGTAATATCTGAACGTACACTTTATTTATCAAGTGAAGACCTTTCATCGTTTGGTGATTCCAGAATTATCAATATCAATATACCAACACAATTAACAAACTATAAAAATACAAACAAATTGAAGATAATTGTAAACAGTTTTTCGGCTGCAAAGACTTGGTATACCATCAATGAATATAACGGAATTTTCTATATAGCTGATACAACTTCTGATGATTTGTATGAATGTCGAATACCTGATGGAAATTATACAGATTTAGATGATATTAAAACTATTTTAGAAACGATTATTTTAGATGTTCTTGTCGACAACTTTGGGTTTGCAAAACCTGCGGATAGCGTTGATGTTACTTACGATGCAATTTCTGGACATTTCACTATTACACTTAGTAAACCTGCTCCCAATATTAAATTTGTTGCATTTTCAATAACTAATGATTTCCAAGCAGTGCCTGGCAGTCCATTAGATGATGCATTGAATGATATCTTTAATTCACCAGGAAAGTATAACGATGTTGACCAAGTAGTTGGAGGAAAAACAAACAAATCAGTTGCTGGTCTTACAAACATTTCACAGATTGAAGATTTGTTCGATATCGGAACCGTAGATGAAGTATTTATTTCCAAATTCCCCGGTAATTTACAAACAAACGATGCTATTTATTTAAGAATTACTACGTTGCCCACAAATAATTTACAAAGCACAAATCTTTCTAATAATTTTAAAGAAAATCAAATCATTAGTAGTGACATTTTAGGGTATTGTTACCGTCAGATTTAACTAATCAATTTATTACTTATTTAGATTATGATGAAAACTTTTCTATCGATGTGCAAGCTTCTCAATTTTCTCAATTAAGAATTTCAATTACCGATAATAAATCGAGACTAATTCCTACAGCCGTTTCCCGAAATGGAAATGAACAATCTATAAATTATGCATTATCTTTAAAATTAAAAGAATATGTGAATTAAAATTATATTATATATATTATAGAAAAATGTCTTTACCGTATAGTCTTGCATTTGGACTTCAAAAACTAAGTGGATATAGTACTCAGTATTTTCGTCTTGAAACGACAAACTTGACCGAAGTAAATCCTTACGGTGTTATAACTTTGAATCTTCCAGTTAATGTTTTGTGTAATCTGAAAAGTTTAAGTATGCATTGTAAAGGTCGTGCTAACAATCCTGCCATAGCTTGTACGGACGCCGCAAATCAACCTGATTTAGTTATCACAACTTTGCCAAATGGAATCGAAAAATTGATTTCTCGTGTAGAAATTTACAGCGGTGGAATAGCTATTTCGAGTGGCATGAGTCAATATTCAACGGTATCAGCGGTTTTGGACAATCTTAAAACAACGTTGAATAAAGAAGTATCTTATCAAAGAGTTTTGAAAATCAAGAAATAAATGTTAATACCGATAGTTATTATCAAGAAGAAAGACCATATATTTTGAATAATTTCCTACAATTTATAGGGGAATCTTCACCTGACTACCTGGATACTGCGTTACTTCCTAGTATTCAAATTCGTTTTTTTATGCATGGTCCGGAAGTTTTTGGAGCGTATCAAAAGTCCTTAGGAGCCGGAAATGGATTTAATGGAACCGCGGCTGCCGAACTTGCTGCAAAAGCGACATGGAAATTGACTGATTTGCATTTTACAATTGAAACAATTACATTTTCAAATGGTGTTTACGATAGTGCTGTCGAAAGAAAACTAAAAGAAGATTCATATATTGAGATGCCTTTCACTAATTATTTTACCTTTCAAGATACTCAAACGGAAATGACTAAATCGAATCGATTCTCTTTGTCGGCACAATCTTTGGATATGTTATACGCTGTTCAAAGGCCTTCAAATTACAGTTCTGTTAATGAAGGTTTGCATAAAATTGATAACAAAATAGGTGCTACTTTCGTTCCAAGTTATTTTAGATTTTATTCCGGAGACATTCAATCTTGGCAATATAATGTCAACTCAATTTATTATCCAAATTATCGTGCCACCGCTCTCGATGCTTTTAACTTGGTCACTATTAGTAAAGCTGATAATTATTCTGACGATTCAGGTTGTAAAGTTAATTCTTTAGAAAATTGGTACAACTCTTATTGGACTGCTATGCTTCGATTAAATATGCCTATGCCAGGTATGGGACCTCGTAATTGTAGTGGAATAGATACCCGGGGTTTGAATTCTTCATTCTTTCTTCAAACTCAAAAATCATCGACCGCAGACCCACTACAAACACCTTTGACGAATAACGAAACATTTATTATTGCACAATGTACAAGTATCATTCGTATTGGTATGGGAAGAATGATTGAAGTGGTTGTATAAAAACTAATTTAATTATAATTATATATAATTATGGCTGAACAAGCGGGACAAATTTTTGCTTCAAACTTAGGAAATAAACCATTAGGAAAAGTCGATGTTAAATTACCAAATATGATGTTAACTTCAGGCTTTCGAAGTTCTTCGATGATGATTGTTCCATGTAAAACAATACAAGATTTGCGACCACCGGCAAGAGTTTCTAATGTGGACCCTATGTCAGGTTTCAAATCGTATACATTAGAACACGGTGATAAAATTACAAAACAAAATGCTATGTTTTCATTTCCCAATATTCATCCATTAAACAATAAACTGGCACCTTTGGCTCCGACATTCTTTGTGAAATAAAATTAAATTATAGGATATAGTATATAATGTCTTCATTCGGAAATGATTTTGTTTTAGATAAGAATATCAAAGTTAATGACGGTGTGTTTATTGGTGCTAAAGATAAAACAACAAGAACAACCTTTCAAATAATTGGAGCTGATATAAATATGAATATTGATGGAAGTCAAAGTGGTAACCCGGGTGTTACAAGTTTGAATATGGCTGCAAAAGAAAATAAAATGAAAGTTAGATTTGGAGGTTTGCCTATTGTAGAAACAAATAATGTTCCTCCGGTTGAAGAAATTACACAAGTAAATGGATTATATGTATTCAAAGCGAATTTAGCTGATAAATTTGGAACTGTATACATGAAACTTGCTCAACCGTAAATTTAAAACTTGTGTTATGATATATAATGTCTTCATTTGGAAATAATGTAGTTGCAAGTACATTTAATGGTAAACAAACTCCATCTACAAATATTCCTGACCCTTTAACAATTAATCAAATAAATGTAAATCAAATAGGTGATAATTCAAACCCTTGTCAAACAATTCATATGGCTTCAGATTTTTTATATCAAAATGATATTGATTTTATTGATAATTCGGATGTAAATAATCAAAGAGAATTCATGAAATTACAAACTGATGGTGATTTAAATTTGGTTAATAATATCAATTTTTATGATTTCATTTTGAACAATCCTGCAAGTAAATCAAAATTTTCTATAGGTTTGGATGAACTTGATAGTTCTTTTGAAATTAAATCTTTAGACCCTGTTCCTCAAACAAGATTGAAAATAGGAGACAATGGTATAAATGAATGGTCATTTATGCAAACCACATTGAATGTAGAACCACTTGGAGCAGGTGTGCTCCTTAATGATGGTCCTTTGATTTTAAACACCGGTGATATCACTTTGAATTCTGGAAAATTTATTGGTGACGGTTCTTTGCTTCAAAACTTGCCTTCCGGGGCTAACCAAAATTTACAATCTGTTACCGACCAAGGAAGTACAACTACAACGAATGATATTTCTTTTACCGGAACTGGAAAATTTACGATAAATCAAGATGAAATTGATGGTGCTTTAATTAGGATTAGAGGCGGTACTCAAGATGCTAAAATTCGTATTGGTGAAACAACAAATGATGACGGATATATAAATGCACAACGTGCAATATTAATAGGCAGAAATGCTGGTTCATTCGGTTGTGGAATTGATGTTTTGGCTTTAGGTTCAGGTAGTGGATATGACCAAGTTGGGAATTATTCGGTAAATTTAGGAGATGATTCCGGACAAAGTAACGCCGGTGTGGAATCTGTTTCTGTAGGAAGATTTGCAGGCGAAGTTTTTAGTGGTCTAAATTCAGTGTCATTAGGTTCATATGCTAATAAGAATACCGGAGGAACTTCGTCTGTCAACAATACTATTTGTATAAATGCAACCGGTGTTGAATTAAATTCTGTAAATCCAAGTTCATTTACGGTAAAACCTATAAGACCAAGTCCTGATGTGACATTAGAAAATTTACAATTGTATTATGATTCGGTTTCCGGTGAAATAAAATCTGGTGCTATTAATAATGGAAGTATTGGTTCATTAAGTCAAGTTTTGGCTGTCGGTAATTCTGGAAATAACATTAATTTAAGCGGAGATTTGGATTGTAGTGCTATACGACTTGTAAGTAGCATAGACTGTGCATATACAACGCCAACATCATCATTGACGACCTTAGGAATTCCTTTGACAGGTTTGACAAATGCATATACGGCAACATTACCCACAAGTCCGGTTCCTCATACAGGTGATGTATTTACTTTTAAAAATAATACCGGAGCTACAATAAATGCTGGAGATATTGTTCAATTTTCTGATGATTTTTCAGATGTAAATGGTGTAAAAATATATGCAAGTAGTAAGGAACCGACTATAGGGCACGTTTTTTTATCACTATAAAAACCCTATAAAACCCTATGACATATGTCATAACCCTATGTCATATATGTCATAAGTCATACAATAAAATGACAAGTAAATGACAAGTAAAATGACAAGGAAATATACAATAAATATACAATAAATAATTACGTAATAAATGATAAATAAATTACGTAAATAAATGTGTAACAAAATAAGATTTAAATAAGTTCTAAAATAAATTTAAATAAGTTCTTAAATAAAAGATGTACATATATATATTATAAATTGTTCTTAAGTTATTTGATTAAAGTTGCATAAGTAATTGAATCGTGCCTATTCTTGTTTTATGTGGCTTTATGTTATTCATATAGCACAATCTTTGGAGCAAAGGCATTTTGGCACCAATATAATGGAGCACACTTGTATCATCCACATTGTGTTCATAATTTCCTTGTTGCCAATAATGTCCACCTAACAATCTATGAAAGGATTCGTGGTAATCGCAAAGAATTATTTTGTTTCTATTTTTATGGCAAGTGAAATTAAATTTCCAATGTTTTTTTACCTTTATTGGAAATATATCTAATCCTTTTAATTCTTGAAATACTTCTTTCATTTCAAGTTGATGTTTCATAAAGAAAGTCTTGTCTTGAACCTTTTTACTTGTGTTTTCCAAAAGTTCTTTTAAGACTTTTTTCATTTGAAATTGATGTTTCAAGTTGATGTCATCAAAGTAATCATTAATGGTAGTAACACAATCTCTTTTAGGCTTAATATCATCGATTCCAAAGTAATCTTGAATGGCTTTACTTTGAGGTGTAGTCATTGTGATTTGTTCTACCTTATAAAGTCTTACTCTTTAAGTGGAAAATTTTCGTTACAAAAAATAACAATTTCTAATATACATTCACATATTATAAAAAAAGTCTTTTGAAAATAAAAAGAGTTTTAGAAAGGTACAATAAATTTACAATGAGTAAAAAATATATCACTCAAATACAAATCAACATACATTCACATATTATAAAAAAGTCTTTTGAAAATAAAAAGAGTCTTTTGAGAAAGGTACAATAAATTTACAATAAGTAAAAATACATTCATAAATATACATATACATATACAAACATTAAGTCACTCATTATAAAAAAGTCTTTTGCAAAATACAAAGTCTTTTTGAAAATATACCAAAAATATACACAAACATAAGTTTTTTAAGGCTTTTGTCCCCCTTTAGAAAGCCGAAGAAAATTTATTAAGAAAAATCAATAGGTATCAATTCCAAAATAAATCGTATAACTTCATTATTTTCAAACAAGGTACCCTCAACTGATGCTATTCTTAATTGAATTTCATTATTAGCAAAATAGTTAATACTTGATGTCATTGTGAAAATTTTTGTTGGAACAGTTTGCATCGTTATTGATGAACATCTTACAATATAGTTTACGCCAATAACTGAGTTTACACTTGCATCTTGATGAGTAATTTTAAAACTCGCCGTATCAGTTCCATCCTCGGCCACTAAATTAAAATTGAAATAGGAAATAAATGAGTTAGATTGAAATTGAAGAGTACGAATATTATCAGCACCTGCGGGTAACACGATACCCTTTGCAGATTTCGAATAATCTACTTTATTTACAATTTGAACAGAATCACAATCAATATTACGAGCTCCAGAAATATCACCAGCCATATTGATTCTAAAAAACTTAGGTACTGATGAATCAGGTTTTGTTTCAAAATTTATGAAATATATTGTTGAAATACTTGATAAATCTACACCTGCGGTATTTAAATTTATGAAGCTATTACCTGATGTTTTTGTTCCAAATAAATCAATATTTGTTTGATTATTTGCAGTGTTGTTTATTTCACCATTTACTCTTGCATTACCATTGACTAATAAGCCTGAATTTGTATTTACTTGCAAAGTTTCGCCACTAACAATAACATCATTTTTATTACTTGTAGCATCTCCGCTTTGTAATTCAACATATGCTTGTCCGTTGCCTTTAGTATTTAATAAAATGTTTACATCTATAGAGGAGTCGCCTATTAGCCCTGTAGCGTTTAGAAAATATAAATCATTTCTCACCATTTGTTCTTTCAATATTATTACTTCCAATATCTGTCCATTTACTTGACCCGCCGGTAGGTGCATTTCCATTTACCGTATCACATTGTATATTTTTGCAAACAATATCATTTCCAAAAGAAGACATACTATATATTATAAAAGATAAAATTAAAACATTTCATATCCCATACCTTTATTGACCCATACTAATAAACCTTCACCGGCGTTCAATGTAGTAGTTTCCATTGCATATCCTATCAAAGCATCGTTACTAGATACAGCACCTGAAATTATTTCACCATTTGAACTACATTTGACCACTTGTCCTTTTGTCCAAGAAACATTAGCATTTTGATTTCTGCAGGTAGTGAAACCTCTACTTAAAACAAAACAAGAATTACCGGCTGTACTATCTTGTATACATACACCCAAAACACAACAATTTCCTGTTTCGGAACCAGGATTTGAATATATTTTTACACCATTTACATTTGTAGACAAATCATCAAATCCTACAATTGTACCGGCTGTGATTGTTGTAGAAGTTGTGTTTACAAAAGTAAAAATACTTCCGGTATGATTTATTGGGCTTGTCGGTAAAACTGATTTGTAACTTGATGTTATATTAAGCAACGGTATTTGACAAACATTGAGTGACGCTGTCGGTGATGTATACGACCAGTTTATGGAATTGGTAATGTTTATTGCAGGTGTGTTTAGTTCGGCTGTGAGATTTATACTATTTCCTGTGTCGCCAACTTGTAGAACTTGTGAAAGATTTGGAATTGTTGTACCCGCTGGTTTAGCTCCTTTACGTATTTCGCCTGAAGTATCGTCGTAGTACAACATAAGTGTTTCAGTTGATGTATCAGAAGAAGCTCGTATTGGTTTCACAATACAAGAGTTTGCTTGTGTATTATTTAATGCTTGACCGGTAGCATTGATACAAATTGTATTATCAATAGATGAAACGGCTCCGGTATTTTGATTTGCATATGCACCTATTGAAACTGAATTTACACCGCTATAATTTTCACCACTAAATCTACCAATAGATACTGATTCCACACCGGCGTTGTTTTGACCACTATCATCACCTAAATTTACAGAATAATTCCCCGCTTGATCATTTGCACTCCCAGAACCAATAGCTAAAACATCGATTCCACAATTAAAAGAACCTGCATTTCTCCCAAGCAATATTGATCGTTGTGCATTTACATAACCGTCATCATTGGTTGTCTCCCCAATACGAATTTTGGCATCTTGTGTGCCGCCTCGAATTCTAATTAAATTTCCATCTATTTCATCTTGGTTTATTGTGAATTTTCCACTCCCGGTAAAAGAAATATCATTTGTGGTAGTGGTACTTCCTTGGTCACAAACAGATTGTAAATTTTGGTTAGCCCCGGAAGGAAGGTTTTGAAGCAAAGAACCGTCACCAATAAATTTTCCAGAATTCAAAGTAATATCACCGGTGTTTAAAATTAAAGGTCCATCATTTAAAAGTACACCTGCTCCAAGTGGTTCTACGTTCAATGTTGTTTGCATAAATGACCATTCATTTATACCGGTGTCTCCTATTTTCAATCTCGTTTGAGAAACAGGGTCTAAAGATTTTATTTCAAATGAACTATCAAGTTCATCTAAACCTATGGAAAATTTTGATTTGCTTGCAGGATTGTTTAAAATGAAGTCATAAAAATTGATGTTATTCACTAAATTTAAATCACCATCAGTTTGTAATTTCATAAATTCTCTTTGATTATCTACATCAGAATTGTCAATAAAATCAATATCATTTTGATTAAAAAAATCTGAAGCCATATGAACTGTTTGACAAGGATTTGAATTATCACCTATTTGATTTACATTTAATTGATTAATTGTCAAAGGGTCAGGAATAGTTGTAGGAGTTTGATTTCCATTAAATGTATTTGCGACTATATTATTTCCAAATGAAGACATTATAAATTACAATATAAATAAAAAATTTATTAATTTGCAAGTTTCATAAATACCGTTCCAAATTTATCAGCAGGATTAGCTTTGAATACGTATAATCCATTTACGGGTGTAATATTTTCATCCGGTGGAACGTTGGTTGTTTCTACAATAGGCAAACCATCAAATCTTACTTTCATATTATTTGCTTTTGCAGCCATATTCAAATTTACAATACCAGGGTCACCGCTTTGACTACCATCAATGTTCATATTGATATCAGCTCCAATCATTTGAAAAGTTGTTCTTGTTGTTTTATCTTGAGCACCAATAAACACACCGTTATTTACTTTGATATTTTTATCTAAAACAAATTCATTTCCAAAAGAAGACATTATATATAATATCAAATAATTTTTATTTTACAAAGAATGTTGGTGCAAGTTTAAATAATTTATTGTTTAATGGATGAATATCAGGAAATGAAAACATAGCATTTTCTTTTGTGATTTTGTCACCGTGTCCTAATGTATATGATTTAAAACCTGACATAAGGTCAACATTAGAGACTCTTGCCGGTGGTCGTAAATCTTGTATTGTTTGGCAGGGAATAATCATCATTGAAGGACTTCTAAATCCTGAAGTTAACATTAAATTTGGTAATGTAACATTTATTTTCCCTAAAGATTTTCCTAGATTTTTAGAGTTTATTTGTCCAGCTTGTTCTACCATATATTATTTATAAATAAATAAGTTTTACACAACAACTTCAATCATTCTGCCCATACCTATACGAAGTGTAGATGTACATTCACAAATTACAAAAGTTTCATTATCAACACCGGGAATAGCTTCTTGTAAAGCATATGTACCTGCTTGTGTTTGTAAGAAGAATTGAGAGTTCAAACCACGTGTATCTAAGCCACTAAGACTACGAACATTCATTTCGGAAGGCATATTAAGTCTTAACATAGCAGTCCAATAAGAATTATACCAGTTCTCTAAAGAATTTATTTTGCATCCAGCATCATTAGAATAATTGTCAGCTTTTCCTATAGTTAGTAAGTTGAAGGCATCCAAAGCTGTTGCTCTATAATTTGGATAATAAAGTGAATTTATATTATATTGCCAAGAACTAATTTTTCCGGCGTAAAATCTAAAATATGACGGCACATAAGTTGCCCCGATTTTATTATCAATTTTGTGCAAACCTGTATTTGTTGAATTATAAAATGAAGGTCTTTGAACGGCATACAAATTATCTAAACATTGAGTAGATAAAGAAAATCTCGTTGATTTATCCATTTTTGTTTGAGAATCCAAAAATGTGAAATAATTTTTAAAAGGCACCTCAATAAATGAATCTTCTCTTAATTTACGTTCTACGGCGCTATCATAAACACCATTTGAAAATGTAATTGTTTCAATTGTAAAATGCAAATCTTGTAATTCCCAAGAAGCATTTGCAGCAAGTTGGGCCGCCCCGGTTCCGTTAAAACCATTTCCAGCTCCTAATGATTTTTGATATGCCCCTAAAACTTCCGGACCGTGCATATAAAATCGTATTTGTATACTTGGTAATAAGGCCGTATCAATATAGTCCGGACTTGCTTCGCCTATAAATTGTAAAAAATTATTCAATATATATGGTCGTAATTCTGAATAATAATTATCAGTATTTACATTTATTTCTTGATTTTTCAAAACTCTTTGATAAGAAACTTCTTTATTTAATGTTGTTTTAATGTTGTCCAACACAGTTGAAACGGTTGAATATTGTTGCATACCACTTGAAATTTGAATTCCACCGCTATAGACTTCTACCCTTTGAATTGATTTTTCAATTCCATTTGGTAATGTTGTAATTACTACATCAGGATCTCCCGCAGCGTTGGTACAAGCAATATTAGTTTCATTAGCACGACCTTGACAATGCAAACTCAGACTTTTCATATTTATTAAAGAGTTCACAGGTAAGTTTAACGTTATCACACCATATGGAGATACTTTCGTCAAATTTGTTGTTTCTAATCTAAAATAGTTGGTAGAATAACCGTTCATTTTTTGAAGACCAAATGCAAGGCTATAAGGTAAAGACATTTTATATAATATATATTATAAAAAATTGTTCATTGAGAATACTCTTTTAATTTCAGGGAAATTGCAAAATTAATGGATTGTTCGGTACCATTTTTTGACAAGGCTGTTGGAATTAATCTTGATTTATTATCGGTTATTGAAATTCGTAATTGACAAAATTGTGAGGCTTGTACATCTATACCAAAGTTTTCATCAAAATCTAAATAGGAAATAAATTTAGTAGAAATATCAGAAGGTAATAATACTTTTCCTAAAATGTCGCTACTAATTATTAAATTTTGATTTATTTGGTTTGAAAGATTTGTACTTTGTAAATTATTAGTTGGTAATGTAGTGATTCTTAAATAAATAGCATCATTTGTTTGTAAATTACCCGGAAATTTAGATATAAATATTTCATCAGGTGTTTCAATATCAAATAAATCATTTACTTGAGAAATGTTTGTTAATCCTGCAACAGATTTATTTGTTAGTCCGCCTAAAACTTGATCAACATCATTGTATTTCCCAGGAGAATTATAGATATCATTTAATGCATCATCTAATGGACTGCCCGGAACGGCTTGAAAATCTCCAGTTATTGAAAATGCAACAAATTTAATATTGGGTGCAGCCTTGCTTAAGGTAATTGTAAAATGTCCTGAAATAGCATCAAATGTTACGTTTACCCTATCGGCGGGTCTAGCAAAATTAAAATTTGTTACAAGAACGTCTAAAATAATGGTTTCTAAAATGGTTTTTAAATCATCTAAATCTGTATAATTTCCATCAGGTATTCTACATTCATACAATTTATCTGTGCTTGTTTTCGCTATATAAAAAATACCATTATATTCATTAATTGTGTACCAAGTTTTCGCAGCGGTAAAAGAGTTTAGAATGATTTTTAATCTATTTGTATTTCTATAATTTGTTAATTGTGTTGGGACATTTATATTGATTATTCTTGAATCACCGGAAGTTGATAAATCTTCGCTAGATAAATAAAGGGTTCGTTCAGATATTGGATTCATTAGTATCTCTATTTAATATATGAATATAATTTTTATTTTTATCAATTTCTTTTTGTGTGTCTCTATGTAATGGTAACGGAATATCATCAACATTTCCTTCATACATTCTTTCATAAAATTGTGGTCGTGCTATAAAATCATCAATAATCAATTCTAAATAAAATGTACATAAATTAGGGTATAATATTTTTGCATTTTGTATCAATTGTTCACGTTCCATAATTTATCAAAATATTATTTTTGCTGTTTTTAATTGTATTTTCATTAATATTTGAATATTTATTTGATAATGATTTATCAACATTTCTACTAAAATTTGTCATTCTTTGTGGACCTTTGTTAGAAATATAATCTGCTAACATTCTTGCTTCTAATGGAGCATCATCGTGTAAATAATTTGCATCAATATCACGTGTTCCTAGCATACCAAATATGCCTAATGGATTTGAATATTCTGAAATTTTATTAACAAATTCTTCGGGTGTAGCATTGTCTCTATACATATCAATAGAATCATTCAAAGCACTTCCAAAAGAGTATATATTGAGCCCCGTCCCTATAGTGTTTAATGTTGATTTTACTAAATTGACTTTACTTACTTTGTTGTTTTTTGGTAATTGAAAAAATTGTTTCAAATTATGTGGAGATGTTATATATTGATAAGGTTGTCTTAAAAAATCGTAAGGATTTTTATTTTCAAAATAATGAAACAACTTTCTATTTGAATTTGATGGTATTTTCAAGGCTCCCGCAGTTGCCCAATCAGTTACAATTCTATGAATGGTTTGAGGTGCATTTCCGACAATTTTCGGAGTGTGTAAATGAGATAGGAAAGGATTAAATGTCGTTGATTTTACATCGAAGTTTTCCCCAACGTGTATTGCTTTGGCTCCTCCTAATGAGGTTCCTAATAATTCTATTTGATGGTTAGAGTATTTTTCCAAAGTTTTTAAATAAACATTTTCGGCGCGTTTAAAAGAGTTTCTTTGTGAATGATTTCCTTTAATTACCGAAAGAATATCTGCCTTGTCTTCGTCTAAGAATTGTGGGTTAGAACTTGCCCCGTGGTATGCTATTTTTACCTTATTATTTCCATTATTAAAAACGGCTGCATCGTAGTTTGACAAATGTGGATCTAGTTTGAATCTATTATTCAATATTTCTTTGTTTAATTGTTGTTGAGCCATAGTGATTGTTGTGTGTTCATACCCACCGGGATAATTTAAGTCCGGCTGAAAATTTCTTGACCCTAAATAAGAGGAAATTCCAACAAGATATGCCTTATCTCTTAATTCATTTGTAAATGTTTGATTGATTTGTGATGGTTGAAGTTCAGCTAATTGTTGAAATAAATTGTTTAATTGAAGTTTGTGTTCTTGTACTTGTTTGTTCATAGATTCATTTGTGGTATCATTATAAAACTCTTTTTCATTTTGAAAAGTCTTTCTTTTAAAGGAGTATTCTTTTACTTTGGACTTGGAAAATGTGTTATATTTATCAATACAAAAGTCATTTTGGGAATAAAGCTTGGAACATATATGCCTTTTCATATATACTATATAAATTATGCAAAAAAGTCTTTTTGGACATTATAAAGAGTTTTCCAAAAAAAACGCAATTTTTTTTCGGGCAGTTTTATACAATAGACAACATATATTTCTATCATATATCAATAGCCACAAATATATATATGTATATGTATATAAAAAGTCTTTTTGGACATTATAAAGAGTTTTCCAAAAAAACGCAAATTTTTTTCGGACAGTTTTCTTCAATAGAATACATATATTTCGGTCCTATATCAATAACAACAACTATATGTATCTATATCTATATGTATATGGAAAAGTCTTTTCAAATATTAACATATATATGATATGCACTACCAATGTATGCTATGTTGTGCCAATTTATGGTATGCCAATGTGTGCTTGTGCTATGCCAATGTATGCTATGTTGTGATAATCTATAATATGTGTATATGTATGCTTGTGCTATGCCAATGTATGCTATGTTATGCCAATATATGGTATGCCAATGTATGCTTGTGCTATGCCAATGTATGCTTGTGTGACAAAAGGGTACTATATAACAAAATCGGGTAAACAAGTAAATAATAAAACTACTATTACAATTGGCTGTCTATTTCAGCTAAAATTCCGGTCACATGCCGGTGTTGCACAAAAAGAATTCTTGTTGACAAAAGTATATTGCACAAAGCTAATTCCGGTTCACAAAAGTATTTAGCACAAGTCATCGGATGGGACAACTCTATTTTCGGTGCTTGAGCCAGAAGAACCTTGAGGTTCAGGCTTAGGTAAAGCTGCACGTTGACTAGGCATCGGTTGGTTGGATTGGGTCTCAGAAGCAGTCCTGAAAGTGTTGGTCCACTGCATGAACTCTGCTTTGAAATCGCGTAGCTCAGCAATTTCCTTCTCCAAACTGGCAACTTTATCCATAGTAACCATAAGTTTCTTTTGAACGTTGCGCCTACACTCTTTCTCCTCGTTCAAGGCATGCATAGTGACCCAAGGGCCACTTTCACGAAACTCTGCCCATTTTTCTGGACCACAGTCATCCCAGTGAGAGGGCCAGTTACCTTCTTCGTCTTTGAGGTCGTCGTCAATATCCTCATCCGGTTGGTCATAGAGACCATACTTCTCATAGACAACTTCTTCTGTATCGTGTGTGTCGTCTGCATTTTTCTCGTGTATCATTTTTCTGTAATTGTATAAGAGGTCCCAGGGTGAAACGTGCATGCCGTGAAACTTCTCTATCAGCCAGTCGCCGTAGTCTTTTTCTGACAGTTCACTCGCAGGGATTAATGAACCGACTTTCTCTTGTACAAGTTCCTTAAGTGCTGCCATCAAGTGCTTCTTGTCTACACGCTCTTCTGTTGGTCTCTCATGGAGTTTGTTAAGCAAATCTTCATAAGTTACACGTTTATGCAATACGTCCTTTGTGCTTAATTGGCAAGCGGACAATTCGTCAACCAAAGCTTCAACACTTGTGGAGTGACCACTCACGTTATGAAACAAACCTTGTTCTTGTTCCTTCAGTTTGTTTTCTAATAACCCCTTCATGCTCCCTATGGAAAATCTAGGAGAAGGCGAAACTACTTCGGCGTCTTCCTCTTCATCGCTACCAGAATGCGCTTTCGCTTTGCCTTTTTCTTTTTCCTTTCCCTTACGCGCCATCACCTTCTTCTTAATATGATGACCACAGAAGCGAAGACCGTCACCGCCATCTACCTTTCGTGTGCAACGACGTTTGTCCCCATTTTTCTCAACAATAATAAATTGGCAAAACCCATCGCACGTGCCAGAAACCGTAATACCAACCGAGCCTTGAGACATGTCTATCGTTCTATTATAGCGTTTGGAGAGACCAATGATAAGTCACACTGAAAGTAGACGTGTTCACTGAGACCAGACTTTGCCCGAATCTCCAAACAGATACCTTGCTCCACTAAACGTTCAAACACACAGTCAAGACAACCGTAAACACACTTCTCAAATGTGAACGAGAGAAGCGCGGATAAGATTGCGCCAAAAGCTAACGTAAACAAAAGCTTACGGTATCTGAGCACCAAGACTAACAAAGATACAGCACCAATTATTTGCAGAAAAACCCCGTAATTCCGCTCCAATATATCCGTAAAATAACTTTGAAATAACCTGAAGAAAACAGGCTGCATTTGTTACGGTGTAAAAGGATTTGACCCTTGTCTTAAAGCCTGTTGCTTGCATCTGGTACGGGGTCGGTCGAGGTATCGATATCGAGCGCGCGGACTGTCATCATTAATCTGAACCGTGTAATTATGGGAATCCTGTGGTTTAAACCCTTAATCATCTCACTTAACCCCTTGGTCATCTTTCCTTGCCCCTGCATCATCTCTCTCTACCCTTCATCATCTTTCTCTGCTTCTGCATCATCTCTGCTTACCCTTAGTCATTTTCCGAATACCCTTGGTCGCTATGGAGGAACAAGGACAAACTCTACAGGAATATTTTGATAATTGTTTAGATACTTTTGACGAGAATGATAAAGTTACCGGTAAAGGTACTTTAGCATTCGAGTCAATTCGTCAGAATATACAGACCGAATTAGGTTACGAGACCTTGACCTTCAAAGGTGGAGGAGGTCCAACGGATGTGGAAAAGCTTTTTGACAACCCTCTTTTTAAGAGTGGAAAGTGTTTTCTTACGTTGACATATATGATAAATGGCAAGCGTCAGAAGATAACTCAGAAAGTAGAGCCTGCTACTCAACCACGTAAGGACTCGCCAAAGCACTCGCCATTAGAGCTCTTAAGGAACTCTTTTTTCCTTCACTCGTTTGGGGAGAAAGAGCAATTTGACTTTCTTGACGAAGTCATAGAGGCTGAGACACGCTTTAGAATTGGTAAAGCAAAATACGACGACAACATGACTCGTACTGAGGTACAAAACGAGGTATTTGACGAGGCCTCTCCTGAGGCTATGATGGCTGCTATGCTAAAGAAGTTTGAGGGAGACCCTGCAGCTTTGATGGCGTTCATGCAAGCACAAAGTGCAACGAAGAAAGTAGAAAACAGACCACCAGAAAGTGCAGGTTTGCTCAAGCGCATCGCTGGCGCAGTCGCAGATACAGCGAAAGACTTCGCTGAAACTAACAAAGCCCCTAAGTTAGGCAATTAGCTGCAGACTAGCACATAACTTAGGCAAGAACAATAGTATTATTATTAATATGCTAGTGTAATACAATTGGTGTTCTATCTTGTCTCTATTTTAAACTTGACTAAAGGCATGTTCGCACTTCTTGCACAAGTATGTCGTTGTGTCCTTGTCTTGTCCAAACTCTTTGAAGTACGGAATGTCAAAATAGTCGTATACTTGGTGGTCGTCGCTGTTTGAAAGCATACATCTTCCGCACGTATTGTACATGCAGACGTCGCACGTCCACCTTTGTTCGTTTACCCTTGATATTGTTATTGTCTTTCGATAGGTTGGTGACTCCACGTAGTGTTCGCATTTTCCCTCACGTCGCGAACCTTCCAACGAACGTTCCAATGCGCGGCAATGCCAGTAATACCGTCGCCTTTCCTTGCTAGGAACAAACTCTAAAAGTTCTTGAGGTATTCCTATAGTATCTTCTTCAACATGATCGGTTTGAACTTCTTGTTCCTTGGTCACTCGATCGCCGGGATGAGCACGTGGTTGCGGGATTTGAGAAGGTTCGACTTCGTCCTCACAATCCAAAACTATTTCTTCCTTCACAATAGTTTGCTTTGCTACGTTAGCACGAGTTGCACGTCGGTTAGGCATAGTTTGTGTGAATAAGTTTGGGTTTTGGTTTGGGTTTGGGTTTGGGTTTGGGTTTGCTGGAATCTGTATAGGCAGCCCTGACTGGGAGTCCCGGTGCAGGCCCCTATGACAGACCCCTAGGCCAACACTGGACTGCTGACTGATCTGTAGGCTCGTGCTGTGACACACGCTGTGTCACAGGTAGGCTAGACTCCGTTACCGTTGCGAGACCGTTCGGGGTATATCTAGCTTAGGGTTTATATTATTATGAGAGTTTATCCACACAGAGTTCGAGACCCTCTGATATCTTGTGAACTAGGATATTCCGGTAGGTCGTGGCCCCATCCACGCTATATTCCACATTGCTTTTGGCCATGATTGGCTAAAACAGCCGTTTTGGTAGGTGGTGCGCACCGGCGCGTTTGGGTGCGCGTGGGAAGTTTGGGATGAGCAGCTTTTGAGTACTTGATCGGCGGCTATGGGGGTTCGACCTGGATCGGACTTTGTCGGCGCAATGTCCTTGTACGGTTTTCTCTTTGCCTTGATCCAGCAATCTACCGTTCCTTGGGCTGGTGACTGCAGCACCTTCGACCTCGACTTCGTCTTCCAGTGCCCCTCGCCGCCATGGTTTTACCGCTCTTCGCATGGCTGTGTACTCACGTTCTCCCCACGCCGCTACCCTTACGCGCCCCAGCGTGCCACCTCCCATCAGGCTCTCTACGTGATGGTTTCTACAAGATCCAAAAAGTCCCTTATGAGGGACTCCGACATCGATGCCTCTCTAAGGCTGACCGACGCGGTGCGCAACACGCCGACGGTCAAAACCCCGACTTTTGCGTATCCCGCACCTACTTCCAACGAGGACGCCGACGTTGCCACCAGGAAGTATTTGCAGGAGCAGTCCAAGCTCGTTGACGAGATCTACAAGCAGCGGCTGCATCGGTCTTGGGCCAAGGGTATCCGCGAGGATATCCTTGGGGACAAGAGGCATTATTTCAGCGGCACGACTGACGCGAACCTGCTCTCCGACATGGTGGTGCAGCTTCGTACGGAGTTCGCGTCCGCTGGGCTGGAGCTGGCCTCGTTCGATCTGGACGAGCCTATGGCTCTGGTGGTGAGCAAAGTCAACGGCTTGCTCTACGACGTGCTCCAGCTGGTCATCGAAAAGCACAGCAACGCCCACGTTTGGCTTACGGGAACGGACGCGTCTGCTGACCGAGATGGACGGCGTGCTCTGGTGGACGTCATCAAGCGCTGCGTTCCGGTGGCGTTACGGGAGTCTTTCCAGCAGGAGCATGCGGCTCTCAACTATCCCGCCAACGTTGACCCGCAACCCGTTCTGGCTCGAGAGCAGCGTTTGGTGCGGGACAACAAGGCAGCTGACTGGACGCCCACCGAAGCCACCAGGAAGCTCAGCCTGTACACCCGGCTTGACCCGGTGTTCTACGCCGCGGTTAAGGTGCGCTATCCCATGGTGGCCGATCTTGCGACGGTTTCCCTCAGTGACCTTCGCTCTCTGGTGGTTGAGATTTACCAGGCATGGGCGGCGACGGAGGCCGGGAAGGCTGCCTTGACCAGCCCCCCTTCTGGTGGCGCGTCTGCTTTACTCTCAAGCGACGAGCACCAGGTGCTCCTCGGCAAGATCCAGGAGTTGACTGAGCTGGTGCAGCGGCAGTGCGGGGCGGCTCAGCCGGTGGTGCAGCGGCAGCGGGATCCGCCGCAGCGGCAGCACGGGCAGCGACCGCCGCAGGGACGCCAGCCGCAGCGGCAGGGGCAGCCCCAGCGGGGCTTTCGCATGGGTGTGAACAACCCACCCGCCGTGGGCTTCGATCGCGACGAGCAGCGGGCGAAACCGCTCTGTGTTCGCTGCAAAAAGTCCGGTAAGGAACTCTATCATTTCTACCGCGACTGCCCTCTTGGCGGTCGCCAACATTCCCCTGGCACGGCCGCGGCTTTCTGCATTCCCATCGACGACGAGGATGCGGAGGGCGTGCACGCCCTCGCCATGTGTGCCGTGTTCCAGGAAGCAGCGGATGAGGGGGCGGACGCCTTTGCCCGTGCGGCGACGGTGTACGGCCCGCCGGCGGTGCTTTGCGGGGGCGTTGTGGGGGGCATTGACGTGTCCGCCTACGGCTTCTCCGTGGACGCGGAGCCACCGGTGACGGGGACGCCCGGTGAGGACATCCTCCGACGGCTGGACGACCTCGCGGCGGAGGTCAACGCGGCCGTTGAGCCTAAGGTACACTACACTCACGCCTCCTTCCTGCCGTCTGGGGGTGTTGACACGCAGGCTTCGGCTCTGGTGTGTGACTCTGCCGAGGCAGGTGACACACCGGAGGAGCAGGTTCCGGCAGGTGGTGCGGCGGCATCGGCATCCGCCGTGCCGGCCCCTGCTATGCCTGTCTTGGCGGACGAGGAGGAGCTCCTGAAGCTCTACGGCTACAGCGAACCCGTGTCCCTTCAATCGACACGGGTGACCACTACGGCGGGCACGGACGGTGAGTTCAAGGGCGCTGTGGAAAATGTCAACCACGCCGCGGTTGTGCCGGTCGATCTGACTGGCTACGACACGGACGATTACGAGGACTTCGCTGACGGTAGCTTCCGGCTAAAGCCGCGGGCTCCTGCCATTTCGGCAAATCATGCGTCGGAGCCTGCAGCCCAGGCACCTCACTCTGGTGGTGCTCTGGGGGATTGGGGTGACGGTGCTCACCGCACCTACGGTTGCGGCAAGCCGCCATGGGGCTTCCCCGCTCAGCCGGGTTTGTGGGGGATGCCCTTCCTTCTTTCCTTCCTTCTCTTGATTTCTGTCATGGGAGTGGGAGCTGCCGCCTACACGGCGGCCAATGAGATCGACCTTGTGCAGGTATCGGGTCGGGCTGCACCGCAGCCTGTGCTGTGCAGGGGTGATTTATGTGTCTACTCTGGTATCGCGGAGCTAGACCCCGTCACTCTGGATGCGGTGCTGCACTCCCTGGGTGCCGCGACGGTGGCTCACCGGCCGCCTGACCCACTGGAGTGCAGTACTGCAATCGGCCACGGTGGGCATTGTGGTGACGGTGCTCCTCTGACCTTTGACCCCGAGTAGTTTACTTCTGGTTCTGGCAGTACACCACTTTTCTAGTGGTGTGCTGAGATGTACTTTGACCTCAACTTGGTCTTCAATCTGGTTTATGCTTTTGCTTTGACAACTTTGTATTCTTCAATCTGACTTGCTGGTGCAGACCTTTTCAGTAGTTTAGCAGGACACTCATTGCCTGTATGCTTTTGCTCTTGTACTAGCTAGAGGGTTCCAATTTGTGTATCAGAATGGCACAGTTGGATTAGCAGTTAGGACCTGTCACCCTAGCTCCTGCCCTAACAACTTACACTTCTGACTCTCCTAGCCAGTCACCACCCACAGTGCTGGGGTGGTGTGCTGGAATCTGTATAGGCAGCCCTGACTGGGAGTCCCGGTGCAGGCCCCTATGACAGACCCCTAGGCCAACACTGGACTGCTGACTGATCTGTAGGCTCGTGCTGTGACACACGCTGTGTCACAGGTAGGCTAGACTCCGTTACCGTTGCGAGACCGTTCGGGGTATATTTAGCTTAGGGTTTATATTATTATGAGAGTTTATCCACACAGAGTTCGAGACCCTCTGATATCTTGTGAACTAGGATATTCCGGTAGGGTTTGGGTTTAGAGTTGATATAAGCTTTCAGTCATATATTTATCATACAGTAAGTACTCATACAAAAGTCTTCTTGGAACTTAAAAGAGTTTTTCTTATATCTACCATAATAATTTGTCGGCATAGAATCCATTAGAACCTTTCACAAGTCTATCTTTATTATGTCTTAGCTTGTAAAGTCTTCTTCTTTTTTGTGCATACTCAATTCCTTTTGACTTGATATAAGAAGGATAGTCTAACATTCCACAAGCACCAATACTAGCTAGTTTCTTACCGGATTTCTTATCAAAGACATCTAATTTCTTGTTCTTATTTGTGGAAAGCTTTACAACAACATTTAATTTTTTTGCGTTTTTTTTCGTATGTTCACTTATTGTGTAATTACAAGTCATTTTATAATAACAATGAAAATATTAGAACTCTTTTGTGGAACAAAATCTTTTTCAAATGAAATTTTAACAAAAAACGCAAATTTTGAAAATTGTGAAGTAATAACATTAGACATTATGAAAAGGTATAATCCAACAATACAATGTGATATACTTGAATGGAATTACAAAGAAAAGTATTTTCCAAAAGAATTTGATATAGTTTGGGCTAGTCCACCTTGCACCGAATATTCCAAAGCTCATAGAAGAAAACCTAGGAATCTATATTTGGCCGACAACATAGTGAAAAGAACCATTGAAATCATAAATTATTTTAAACCGAAATATTGGTTCATAGAAAACCCAGCCGACGGTGGTCTATTACACCATAGAGACTTTATGATTCCATTATGTATGTATAAGCACACTTGTTGTTATTGTAGATATGGTTTTCCCTATAGAAAAATGACTAATATATGGACAAATATGAACGATTTGAATTTGAAAATATGTAATAAATTAACGCCTTGTGATAGTAAACAAAAGTACGGCAAGCATTTATATACTGCCCAACGTACACAATCATCAAAATCCAAAGACAATATAGGTGTGAATGATGCTTATGTAATACCACCAATATTATTGAAAGAATTGATAAAAGATTTACATTGTGGGGACAATAAATTCATTGAAATTCCTACGAAAAGCTGATGGATGATTTTGTTTCTTATGTAGATCGATAAACAAAAAGTCGTGTGGGTTTTGAATAGACTTTTTATATACATCATCAAATACTTCTTTTGATATTTCACCTGCACATTCTTCGGAAATACAATCAATTTCTTTCATATTTTTGTTACGAAATACCAACATATGTGTTAAATTTCCACGAATAGCTTTCAATAACCCTCCACTATTAGAAGTGTATGATTGTGTAGCAAACAATAAGGTTGTGCCTAATGCACCGTCGTTAAGTTTTCCTAAATGTCTATGTTTAATTACTAAGTTACTTAATTTGGATGAAGGTTTCATTAAATCTGTCCCTTGGACATCATCAAAGAATACAACAATTATAGGCTTTTTACCATTGTATTTGTGTTGTGGAGGTTCAAAATCAGAGTCCGAAAATTCAAGTAATAAATCAACCGGAATATCATATATATTGATATCTTTTCTTCTCAACAACGACATTAATTTCTTATATCTTTTCAATTTTTCGTGATATTCTTCATAGTCGGTGGCTTCCTCATTTAATATACTTTCAATCTTTTCGGGAACATCCTTTGTTGGCTCTAAAACATCATTATCATCATCTAATGGAAGTCCTTGAAAATAATGTTTATTGTTATGATACGTTGGTGAGACCAAAATCAATCTATCTAAAGCATTATTATTTTTCATTAATCTTAATAAATTAGATAAAGCTGTGGTTTTACCCACACCTCTTTTCGCCACGGCCAAAATAATTCCGTGTAATTGAATAAAATTTGGTTCGGTATCAATTGTAAATGCTGAATTTTTTGGAATTTGAATACCATACTTTTGATCAT
The DNA here is from genome assembly GCA_001247695.2 of Cymbomonas tetramitiformis. Lineage (NCBI taxonomy): Eukaryota > Viridiplantae > Chlorophyta > Pyramimonadophyceae > Pyramimonadales > Pyramimonadaceae > Cymbomonas > Cymbomonas tetramitiformis. The sequence goes on from LGRX02000339.1 coordinate 25,488, forward strand.
TTATTTTTTGAAAAGACATTTGTAAAAGCAAAAGTTTCCTTATAATAAAGATTAAAATTCTGGAAATAAAGATTTATATGTTTTATGGAATTGTTTGTCGTGATTTAAAACATCATTGTAAGTTGGAGGACAAATTTCATTTGACTTCTCCTTTTTTATTTTTGATTTTTTTATTTTTTTATTATAACTTCAGGTTCACTATCACTAGATTCACTAGAATCACTTTCAACGACAATAACTTCCTTTTTCTTCTTTGGTTTCTTAAAAGACTCTTTTCTTTGATGAATTTCTTTTTCAATAGATTTATCAATAATTTCAGGTTTAATTGTTTGTTGAATTTTCTCTTGAGCTTGTTGTAATTCTTTTTTATTTTCCAATTCTTTTGCAAGCTTAATATCTTTTTTGGCCTCAGCATTTTTCTTTCTAGTTTCCATAGCCTTTTGTCTAGCGATTTTCAGTCTCTCTAAAGTAGCTTCGTCCGTAATTTTTTCACCTTTTTTGAATCCCATATTACAATATATAAGAAAATATTTTTCTAATAATTTTTAATCCTTTCTAAAAAAGATATATATTTTCTAAAAAGAGTTTTCAAATGCTATATCAAAATATTTTTTATTTATTTCAATTCCTATATAATTCCTATTCAAATTTTTTGACACAACTCCTGAAGTGCCAATACCACAACAAGGATCGATGACTAAATCATTTTCATTAGAATATGTTTTTATTATCCATTCAAATAGATTATACGGTTTTGCACAAGGATGTTTGCTTTTATAATTTCCATTAGAAAACTTTATAACACTTCGAGGAAATCTTTTTCCGTCCAAACATATAGTAGGCGTTCTATCCGTGTAATGAGTATATAATTCAGTTCTAGGTCCTTGACCTTGTCTAATATATGGTTTATTTCCTTCTATTTTTATTGGATTATAAGTTGGTAAACGTTTATAAAATACATATATCATTTCGTGTGATCTCAAAGGCATTTGATTGGCGTGGTAAAATCCTAAGGCCATAGTTTTTTCATAGACTAAATCGTATCTAAACCATTTTTTATTGCTTTCAATGATATTATGTCCATATTTTGTTGTTGTTGTAAATATATAGACACAATTCTTTTTACCTATTCTTTTTAATTGTGTCCATAATTGATCCAAATCAATAACATCTTTATCCCAAGAACAATTAGTCTGATTATATGGCAAATCACATATAAATAAATCTGCTGAATTACTTTTAATTGTTGGTAAAATTGTGAAACAATCGTTATTATATATTTCATACATATTTTTACTTTTATTTTTTTGTGAGTTTCAAAACAATTTAAAAAATAGGTTATACTTTATAATAATGGAAAATATCAGTGAAGCATTTCCAAAGTATACTAAAGTTACATCAAAGAATGGAAAAGTCTATTATAAAAAACCTCTAGACACAAATAGAAGAGATAAGAATAAATATTACGAAAATCATAAAGCAAAGTTACAAAAGCAAATGACTATACAAAGAATTGTAGAAAATAAAAATGTATCTATAATTACTTTGAAAAAACATAATATAGACAAAATTGAAATAATTAATATTTTTTCTAATAAAATAAAAGAGTCTCCTGAAAATTTTGACAAACTTCTTGAAATTCAAAATAAATTCATTGAAAAATTAAAAGTAACAAATACCACTTAAAGATTACGTTACATTATAAGTATAATAAAAATGTTCTATAATAATATGCCACCTAAAAAGAATAAAGATGAAAAAGATAAAGGCAAAGCACCTATGACACAATCAAAGAAAACTAATTTAAAAAAGATTAAGAATTATAGGGCCGGAAATTTTCGTGCATCAAGTTCTAGACAATTAACAAAAGAACAATGGAATAAGATAACAAAATTTGAAAAAGAAAAAATTGATGAAGATTCTACAAGAAAAGACAAAAGGGAGGCAATACAAGATTTAATTGAAAAGTATGAAAATGATAATGATAAAAAGAAAAATAAGCCTGAATTAATGTCTAGACAAGAATATGAAGAACAATTTACAAATAAAAATGTGACAAAAGAATATGTTGATAAAGGTGGAAATTCCGGAATAAGTATGAAAATAAATTTCAATCGTTTTTTGGGAAAGCCTTTAGAATATTGGATGAAAGTAATTAATAAAAAAATTGATCAAAATTCTGAAGATGTTAAACACTTTCAATTTGGAATATCATTTCAAAATGGAGAATCTGATTTTATGAGTGCAAAAGATGAAACTGATTTTTATAATAAATTAGATGGAATGATTCAGTCCGGAGATGATAGAGGTCGTGCAAATTCAATTACAATTTCATTATTAAATTTCAAAAAATTAAATGGAAAAGGTGCTCCTTTACCTATGCCAAAAACGGTACAAGAATTGAAATCCAAAAAAAGTGTGATTACCATTCAGGATAAACAATGTTTTGCCAAATCTTGCCTTGTAATGTATTATAAAGAAAATGCATCTTATAATGTGTACAATCACATTTGTAAAAATACACGAAATAGATTAACAAAAGAAGCCATAGAATTGATGAAAGAATTAGAATTTAATCCTGAAGACGGTATAGGATTTGATGACATTAATTTATTTGAGGAAAAGTTTGATAGAAATATAATTATTCACGGAATGACTGATTTGGGTTGTACAATAATGTACCCACCTTCAAAAGAAGGGTTACCCGAAAGACTTGAATGGAATTTTGTTTATTATCATCTTGACTCAAGTTTTGGTCACTTTGAACCTATTACAAAAATTGAGGCATTTTATGGAAAAATACACAAATCAAGATGCAATAAATGTCGTAGCAAATTGTGTGATTTTTCAAAAACGAAAACAAAACAATATATTGATTGGAAACAAGCTATATATTGTCAAGAATGTAATATAAAATTTCTGAATAAAAAATGTTATGAATTACATAAGAAAGGGACAGCTTGTAAATACTTTCATAAATGCAAAGGTGAATGTAAACAAATATATGATACAAGAAAAGAACAACATATTTGTGGACACGAATATTGTCCAAATTGTAAGTTATATTGTGATGTAAGAAATCATATTTGTTATATTACAAAGAAAAAACCAAAAGAAATAATAGAAGTAGAAAAAATAGGATTTTTTGATTTTGAGGCATATAACGAAAAAAAGCACGAAGTCAATTTAAGTGTTACACAATATTCAAATGGAGAATCATTTATTCATTACAACATTGAAGAAGCTTGCAAATTTCTTTTTTCTAATCAACACAAAGACTTTACTTTTATTGCACACAATGGAAGTAAATATGATTATGTATTGATTGTTGAATACATAATGACAACAATGAATGAAATTCCCGAAATTGTGCAAAATGGTGGTAAAATAATGTATTTGAAATATCAAAATGTTACATTGATGGACAGCTATTTACATCTTACAAATCCTCTTAGCAAATTTTCAAAAATATTCTCTTTGAAAGGAGAGAAAAAGGGCTATTTCCCTCACAAATTTAACACGCCCGAAAATAAAGAATACATAGGTCCACTTCCCGATAAACATTATTATGGTTTTAATCAAATGAAAAATGAAGCCCGGAAAGAATTTTTGGATTGGTATTATTGGAATGAAAAATTCACTTTTGATATGAAGAAAGAAATTTTAGAATATTGTCAAAGTGATGTGAGAATTTTACGATTAGGATGGATGAAATATAGACAAATGATTTTGGAAATAACAAATGATGAAATTGATCCCACAAGTTATTTGACTATTGCATCTTTAACTCAAACTATCCATAGGTATATACATATGCCTGAAAATTCAATAGCAATATTGAGTACTATTACAAAAGGTAAACAACAATCAAAAATAGGAGACAAATGGTTAGAATATATAAAGCATACAAATAAGATAGAAAATCTCATAAAGGAGTACAAAATTCCTAATTTCTATTTTGGAAATAATGCAAGACATAAATATGTAGATGGTTATGATCCTGCAACAAATACGATTTATGAATTTTTAGGAGATTATTGGCACGGAAATCCTGAAGTGTACAAACACAAAATGTTTAGAAAGAATTACAACTTTAATAAAACATTTTTTCAATTGAATGAAGAAACAAATAAAAGGCTTGAAAAATTAAAAGAATTAGGATATAATGTCGTGTTCATTGGGGAAAGTGAGTTTAAAGAATTACAAAAGCACGATGAAAATGTTATCAAATTTTTGCATACATATGATGTACCAATACATTTTAGAGATGCATTATTTGGTGGTAGAACAGATCCTAAAAAAATGTATTATAAATGTAAAGAAGACGAAACAATTAGGTATGATGATTTTACAAGTTTATATCCTTGGGTTTTAAAATATTGTTTATTTCCTTATGGACATCCTTCAAAAATATATAATGAAATTGACTTATTGGGTATAAGAAATATTGAACAATTTTTTGGGGTTATAAAGTGTACCATTATTCCTCCAAATGGTTTGGAAATGGCTGTGTTACCATTGAGGACCCGGGGACAGTCCAAGATGGAAAAGCTTACATTTCCATTGACAAAAATGACGGGAACTTGGTGCACCGAAGAAGTTAAATTAGCTTTGAAGAAAGGCTATGTGATAGAAAAAATTCATCAAGTTGTACACTGGGAAAATACATCTTATGAAATATTTGAAAGTTTTATTAATACTTTTTTGAAAATAAAACAAGAGGCTAGTGGATATCCTGATTGGGTACAAAGCGAGAAAGACAAAGATTTATACATTGAAAAATATTTTAAAAAAGAAGGAATCTTGCTAAACAAAGAAAATATTTTCAAAAATAATGGAATGAGAACCATAGCCAAGCTTTTTCTTAATAATTTGTGGGGAAGATATTGCTTGAAACCTAACAAAAGACAAAATAAATATTGCAACAATGCTGAGGTATATGACATTTTATCAGATTCTAGAAATGATAATATTGTTATTCAACCTATTCCACAAATAAATAATGATGTAAAATATCATATAGGATTTAATATATTAGATGAATATGCTGAAACAAATTTTAGTGTCAATGAAGTTATTGGTGTTTTTACTACCGCTTATGCAAGAATTAAATTGTACAATTTAATGGATGATGTAGGATTTGAAAATGTATTGTATCACGATACGGACTCGGTGATTTATATTGAAAACAAAACAAATATTCATATTCACAAAGAACAATTAGGAGATTATTTAGGCGAATTGACTGACGAATTGTATGATGATGAGAAGAAAATATATAAAAAATGCATTGAGTATGTAGCCACAGCACCTAAATCATATTCATTATTATTTGATGATGGAACAACAATGACTAAAGTCAAAGGATTTTCATTAAATTTTCAAAATTCACAAAGTCTAAATCATAATGAAATAACAAATATGATGTTAAATGAACAAGACAAAGTAATTGAAATAAAATATGATGTTTTAAGAAAGCCTAAAAAATCATCACTTACCGATAAACAATATGCAGCTCTTGGTATTGAAACAAGAAGTGAAACAAAATCATTTTCCTTCAATTATGATAAAGGTTTTATTCAGTGGGAAACATTTAATATATTGCCTTGGGGACACAAAAATATTGCTAATGACAATAAATAAAAATCATTATAATAAACAATGAGTAAATCAATTTCTGAAAAAGAAATACAAAAGTTTTATTTGGATCCTGAAATAGGATTGAGTGGTGTATCATCATTTACATCTAAATTAAAATCACGTAAGTATAAAGTCACTGAAAAACAAGTCAAAGAAGCTATTGAAGCCACTGAGCTTAATCAAACATTTTCTCAAAAAAAGAAATTAAATAGAAAAGAATTGTTTCCTATTTACGGTAAAGATCCTAACAAAAATTATATTCAAGCTGATTTAGCTTTCATTCCAAAATATAAACGACAAAATAGAGGATTTTCGGTCATCTTAACAGCTATCAATATAAATACACGAAAAGCATATGCTTATGCATTAAAATCCAAAACCGTAAAAGATCAGAATAATAAAAACATTGAAAGTGCTGAAGGTGTCATTCCAGCTTTCAAAAAATTGATTAAAGATTCAAAAATGAATGTTTTGACAACTGATAATGGATCAGAATTTACAAATAGAAATGTAAAACAATTACTAGAAGAGAATAATATTGAACATTATTTAAATGAGCCTGAAGACCATTCTACTATGGGTATGATTGAAAGATTCAATAGAACATTAAAACAAAAGTTGGAAAAGATATTTGCTAGTAAAGACACCGTAAATTGGATTAATCATTTAGACACTATTGTTGAAAATTATAATGATACAAGAAATGTGGAAAATATTGATAGGTCCGCACCTGATAATATGTCATATACAAAAATAATTAGAAATATTTTATTGAAAAGAAATAAATTGACCGAACTTCTTGAAAAAATAGGTATAAAACCTGGAGATAAAATAAGAATTAAAATTAAAACTAAAACATTTGATAAAGAGTCTCAAAAATGGTCTACAAAAATATATAAAGTAAAATCAATAAAAGGATTAAGTTATATTATTGAGGATGGTAATGAGACTTTAGCTAGACGATATAAACCAAGAGAATTATTAGAAGTCAAAGGAAATGTGTCAAACACAAAAACTAATGAACCTACGGTAAAAGAATTAGTAGTCAAACAAAATAAAAAACAAAGAACTCTGAAAAAAGAAGGAGTTTCATCTTCCAATAGAATTTCTAAAAGAACACGAAGTCAAAATAAAAATAAAAATAATAACGAAACAGAAATTGATTTACGATAATTTAATATATTATATTGTATATAATTATGGTAAGAGCAAATCAAACACAAGCTCAACGAAGGCTGAATAATAGAATTTATTGTGGGTACAAAGACCCAGCCCCCTCAGGTCGTCCCTTTGGAAATAAAGTACAATGTAAGGCTATTGGTCAATTGAGACGTTTCGGCAGGATTTTGAGAGCACCTCATCCTGCGGATAGACAACAAAATAGGCGAAATAGATGATTTAATATAAATATATATTATATATAGTATGAGAAAGGTTTTGACTGATGATATTGTTAGACAATATTGTTTGAATGAATCAGGATTTAAAAATGCTGCATCAAATCAAATGATTTTTAAAGGGTATTCTAATTTAGCATCAAAAAATTATTCAATGACTGCACCTTCTCAGAATTCTGTGGACTTTTATAATTCAATTTCACAAACTTCATTTATAAATCCATCTGATTTAATTCAAAATTTAAAACGAAGTGATGTAAATGTATTTATTCCTTCAAAAAATACAAGGGGTGACAATTTAAGAGTTTTAGCTGATTTAAGTGAATCTAACCAAGAAACTCCAATAAGAACTCCTGAATCTGAATTTGAAGAAGAAGAAAACTTTTTAGAAAGTTTGGAAAAAGGAACTCCAATAAATCAAGGCGAATCTGGACCATCAAAAAGAAACATTTTAGTAAGACCTTTGGTAAGACAAGCATTATCTAATTCAGGTCAAAAAAATAGATTACCTTTACCTAGTCCCGCAACTACAAATGACGATGATGATACTAGTGGTGTTGAATATATGGGTGTAGATGTGAGTCCTCTTGCTACAAGTCCGCAAATGTTTACAAGAGGACAACGTGCAAGTAGAGCTAATCAACCATAAAAAATATATATATTAATATATAAATGACGCGAGCTGAATGGAATGAAACATTAAAGAAATGTGCAAAAGAATATCATTCTAAAAAAGGTACACAGCCTAAAAAAAGATATTCAAAGAAATCTAGCAAAAATAGATCTATGAAACAAAGTCCTCAGCCTCAAGTAGTTTCAAAACCTATTGTTAATCGTCCAATAAATCAAAGAGGTGCTCGCTTTCCTTTTGGTCTTGTAATATAAATTTGTGTATTCATAAAAAAGACTCTTTTATTTTCAAAAGACTTTTGTATAATGAGCGAGTAAATGTTTGTATATATTTGTATAATATATTTTTACTTATTGTAAATTTATTGTACATTTCTTAAAAGACTCTTTTTATTTTTTAAAAGACTTTTTATAATGAGTATTGTAATATGTATATGTATATTGAAGAATCTTTTGTAACGAAAATTTTCCACTTAAAGAGTAAGACTTCATAAGGTAGAACAAATCACAATGACTACACCTCAAAGTAAAGCCATTCAAGATTACTTTGGAATCAATGATATTAAGCCTAAAAGAGATTGTGTTACTACCATTAATGATTACTTTGATGACATCAACTTGAAACATCAATTTCAAATGAAAAAAGTCTTAAAAGAACTTTTGGAAAACACAAGTAAAAAGGTTCAAGACAAGACTTTCTTTATGAAACATCAACTTGAAATGAAAGAAGTATTTCAAGAATTAAAATGATTAGATATATTTCCAATAAAGGTAAAAAAACATTGGAAATTTAATTTCACTTGCCATAAAAATAGAAACAAAATAATTCTTTGCGATTACCACGAATCTTTTCATAGATTGTTAGGTGGACATTATTGGCAACAAGGAAATTATGAACACAATGTGGATGATACAAGTGTGCTCCATTATATTGGTGCCAAAATGCCTTTGCTCCAAAGATTGTGCTATATGAATAACATAAAAAGCCACATAAAACAAGAATAGGCACGATTCAATTACTTATGCAACTTTAATAAAATAACTTAAGAACAATTTATAATATATATATGTACATCTTTTATTTAAGAACTTATTTAAATTTATTTTAGAACTTATTTATTTCTTATTTTGTTACACATTTATTTACGTAATTTATTTATCATTTATTACGTAATTATTTATTGTATATTTATTGTATATTTCCTTGTCATTTTACTTGTCATTTACTTGTCATTTTCTTGTATGACTTATGACATATATGACATAGGGTTATGACATATGTCATAGGGTTTTATAGGGTTTTTATAGTGATAAAAAAGCGTGCCATATAGTCGGTGCCTTACTACTTATGCAGCTTCGGCAAGTCAATCTAATCAAAATTGTATGCCTATTGGAGTTTGTGTTCAAAATTCAACCACCGGAAATTCTTGTTTCGTTTGTACAAAAGGATTCACACCTTGTAAAGCTATTGATGGAAGTTATGTCAAAGGTCAAATGTTGGGTTGTGCACCGGGAGGGTCAGTCAATTCTTCACAAATCACTACAAATAATGTTGGAATTATCGGTGTATGTATGGAAAGTAAAGTTGTAACAATCTCGGGTTCAGGATTATTGGTTTGGATTAAACCTGATTTTAAATTGTGATTTAATATATATATATATCTATATCAGATGTCTTCTTTTGGAAATGATATTGTTTGTAAAAATATACAATGTGATACGGTTAATGGAAATGCTCCTACCGGGGGGTCTACTAAGTGGCAAAACCTACCCGGTGGTAATGATATAGAAAGGACCGTTGGTGACGTATACGTAAACAATTTATACGGCAGAGACGTTTTGAATACTTCAATTATAAATTTTCGATATTTGAAAAATATTTTAAATAATGGAAAGGCACAAATTGAATTGAAGGATGGAACTGATAATAGTGTTATAATCGTTACAGGCAGTGAACTGCAAGTAAATACAACTTTCGGTTTGATAGTAAACGGTGATGCAAAAATCAATGGAAAAACAGAACTGGTCGCACCAGATAATACCACAAATCTTGATTTATTTGGAAATAAAACATCAGGTAATAGTTTCATAAGTTTAAATACCTCAGGTGTAGATTTATCGAGTGTTTCAACGATATATTTTATAAATTTTCAAACGAAACCTGATTCAGCTGTACCTAAATTTTTTAGTATCAATATGAAAGGTGATATAATAGGATGTAATGATATAGAATGCAATAACATTATAATTAATGCACAATTAGGTTCCAAGACAAATTTAGAATTACAAGGGCCAAAATCTGCTAATTCAACATTTATAGATTTGAATACATCACTGGTTGATGAAGCAGCAGTTGATTCAGTGTATGCTTTGCAGTTTCGAAAACGACCTGATATACCATCAAATGCATTTTTTAGAATTAATATGTTAGGTGATATCCGAGGTGCTAATTTAATAAAAGCTGATACTGTTCAAACTCCTTTCGCGGATATAAATATTTTGAAAGTAAATAAAGAATTGAATTATGAAGAAATTTCAAGAGTAACTACGCTTTCAGCACCCGGAAATGAAAATATACGAACCATTCAATTTCCTAATGATAGTTTCATTATTTACTTGGATTTTGCTACTATAGCTACTGATGGTACAGACGATATCAAGTTCAAGATAACACACGCCGATACTTCAATTCAACCAAAGATTGGTACGGAATATCTTTTGAGATGTTCAACGATAACGGTCAATACCACAAAAGCAAAAAGATTTACATTAAATTCAAGTGTAAATTATATTGAAGCTGATGACGAAGTTGAGTTAAGAATAACGGACATTTCCGGTGAACAATTTGCAAATAACACTTTACGTTTTGTATTGGAATTGATACGTATACCGTATATTTAGTAATAAATTTCTTCGGTTTTTTCAGGGGGACAAAAAACCTCAAAAAAATAAAATCCACTTAAAGAGTGTAACTCAATAGTGTAAACAATCAACCATGAATACTACATTCAATCATCTTCCTCTTGAACTTCAAGAATTGATTTACTTCATGAAACATCAACTTGAAATGGAAGATTTGTGCAAGGAAATCAATTATATACCTAATAGAAAAAAATTAAACGATAAATATTTGAATTGTATAGTTGGTATGTTTGCCTATAACAATCCAAAATGGAATTTTGATAACTTAATAGCAAAAAATGTTGTCGATGATAGATATGAGTTTTATGAAGATTACATGCGAATCAAATTTTTTCAATATTACTTTTTTTAGAAAAGTTAAAAATACAAACTTGATAAATATAAGAAATATGCAAGTTGAATTACCGGGTGAAAGTAATAAGTTAGATATAAGCTTCCCCTTTCGAAATGGTTTTCATTTTCCATTCATATATCGTGAAAATAAACTTGTGTTTTTTTTGACATCGTGTGTATCTACACTAAAAGAGTTAAAAGAAATGTGTAAAATTAATAATTTGAAAGTAAGTGGTAATAAACGAGAATTGATTCAACGACTTATTAAACTTCCATAAATGATTTAAGAACAATTAACATATATCTTATTGAAACATTAATTAATTTACTTTTTATTTACTTTCAATTTTATCTTTATCTTTTTATTGTAGATTTTTTAGATTTTATTTATTTTTTATCGTACTCACATTTAATCACGTAATTTATTCCCTATTTATTACGTAATTATTTCTTTAGGGTTTCTCTTGTATTTATTAATCATTTATTATCGTCTTTAGGGTTTTGGGGGCAGGCTATAATCGGTACTTAACTACTGTTGTCCGTTGTTAATACATTCATTTTCGAATCCTTTATTAATTTTCTCATTGCGGGAATCACCCCTTCGACTGCCTCTATATTTTTATTATTCTTATCTTTTACCGTTTTTGATCTTAATCCATAAGCATATCCTTTTCTCGTATTTATATTTATTCCCGTTAACATGACTGCATATCCACTATTTTGTTTTTTTAATTTTGGGATAAAAGCCAAATCAGCTTGAATATGATTTTTATCTGGATTTTTACCATAAATAGGAAATAATTCTTTTCTATTTATTTTATTTTTTTGAGAAAATGTTTGATTTATTTCAGTTGCTTCAACCGCTCCTTAACTTGTTTTTGTGTAACTTTGTATCCCTTTGATTTTAATTTTGCGGTGAATGAACTTACACTCGAATATCCAATTTCAGGGTCTAAATAAAAATCTTGTATTTGTTTCTCCGTAATCGATTTACTCATTTATTTCTTTATTATATATCATCAGTGAATAAAAATATTTTTTCATTTGAATTATCATTTCTATCTAAAAGCATTTGATCAATTTTATATGAAATACCATACATCTTATTCATTATATAATCAGGAATTCTAATTATTGATTGGATTTTTGTATTCATTGTATTTTCCTTTGTAATTTATATTTCTTCTCCAGATGTTTTATTATATAAATTTGAGTCCCCATTGTCTAATTGACATTTACATAAATTTGAATAATTTTGATTTTGATTTATTTTAATCGAACTATTAAAAAGTTCTTTCAAGTTTGAAAGTTTGAAAGTATCTTTGGAAAAATATTTTATTTGATTTTCATAAATATGATTTACAATTTTATCCTCTATAGCTAATATAATATTTTCCATATCTTCAACTAAATTAAACGAAATATTATACCGGTCACTACCTTCAAAGTTGTTAACTCCAAATGGACAATGCATTTTCGGTGTTTCCAAATATAACGGCTTTTGATCATATTGAATACTTATAAACTTATATGGTTTAGATTTATTTTTTATTTTTGTAAAATCAACATTTTCAATACTCAATTTTTCAATATCAAAATTATTATATTTAACTACCGAAATCATTTTATTAAATTAAGTTATAATATTTATTTTTTAAGTTAGTTTATGTTTTTAACTTTAAGACACCGACTCCCTTCGGTATATACTCACAATGGCTTCTACTTCTAATCTTCATGGTATTCAAAACATGGTCGATGATGTGAAAACCAAGCTAACAAACGAAGAATATTTGAAATTTTGTGATCTTTTGAAAAATCAATATAATAATGAAGAAAAGTCAACTTACTTAATTTGTGAAATTGAGTTCATAAAACCATGTATAGTTCCTTATACAATTACGGAACTTATTGAGGACAACGATGGTTGTTTATTCAATATAACAACCACTATTAAAACAAAAATTATAAAAATAGAAAAATCCATGCATGATAAAATTTACGAGCAAATAGTAACCCAAGGGTATAATCGATGGCATACAAATGTTAGCCCTAATTGCACCATCTTGAAAACAAAAGACACATACGACTTGACAATAAATGATGGAATTTATAGAGGAAATGTAGACGGCGTAGTAATAATAAGTATTAAAATCATAGGAGTTGCAAAGTAAAATCAAATTAATGACATTTTTTTAATTATTTTATTTGTGATTTTTTAAATTTATTATTTTTATATTTATTTCACCAATTTACGATAAATATTATATTATTTATCATATTATATTATATTATTATGGTAAGAGCAAATCAAGCACAACCACAACGAAGACGGAATAATAGAATTTATTGTGGATACAAGGATCCTCCACCTTTAGGTCGTCCGTTCGGGAATAAAGTACAATGTAAGGCTATTGGTCAATTAAGACGTTTTGGGAGGATTTTAAGAGCACCTCATCCAGCCGATAGACAACAAAATAGGCGAAATAGATAATTTAAAAAAACTATAGGAATTAAAAGTTAAAATCAAATATATTATTACTAGTTTTATTTTATTGTTGCAATTATAATAATTTTTTTCTAATTAATCATATTTATATTTATTTATCAACGTGTTTTTATTTAACTTTAAGACATCGATTCATATGATTATAACAATAATGGCTAATCTATTCGAAATGATTGAAAATTTACCTATTGATATGCAAGAAGAAATTTACAAGAGAAAGCATAAATTGGAAATGAAAGATGTATGTGAAGAAATACAAGAAGTAGCAAAAGATTGGCATAATAATGAAGGATGTGTTGATATGACTAATTTGTATCAAGCTTTTTTAAATCTAACACTAAATTCTTTTTCAAAATCGGGTACTTCTTTTATTCATTATCTAATTTCCATTTCACATATTTAGACTTTTAATATTCATATTTTATCAATCATAAATTTATCATATTTATATTTATTCCACCGGAAACTCTCACCGAACCGGATAAATTCACCGGAAGCTCACCGGAAGCTCACCGGACCGGATAAATTCACCGAAAGCTCACCGGAATTGTCTAGGGTTTGGATGGTAGTAGGATGTTGTAGGGTTTGGCGATAAGATTTTTCCCCAACCCTAGGGCGCAGCCCTAGGGTTTTGTTGGTGGGGGAAAATTTTGTCGCCAAACGCTACATCATACTACTGCTAAAATAAATTCCGTAGGAAATGTTCGATTAACATCAAATGTAAAAAAGAATCAAGAGATATTTGTTTCTTATGGGAAAGACTATTGGAAAGATAAATGATACAAATATTCTTTCAAAATTCTGGAAACAATGATTTGAATGTTTTTATGAAAATGAGGGTCTGAATTCAAAACGTCATGATAAGTCGGAGGTGCTGCGTTTGGCTTTTGTTCCGTTTTTGAAACTTTGTCTTTCTTTTTCTATTTTTTTATAATCACTTGAGGTTGATGTTCATCGTCACTTGAACTACCCGAAGTTTCACTATCAGATTCCACAACAATCACAGGTTTCTTTTTTGATTTTTTAGCATATTTTTTGTCGATGATTTCGGGTTCTGATTTTTTTTCGAATTTTTCAGGAATTTCAGGTTCTTTTATCGATGATTTTATTTTATTTTGAGCAGCCTCCAATTCTTTTTTGTTTTCTAATTCTTTAGCAAGTTTGATATCCTTTTTGGCTTCAGAATTTTTTCTTCTTGTTTCCATAGCTTTTAATCGAGCAACTTTTAATCGTTCTAAAGTAGCCTCATCAGTGATTTTTTCACCTTTCTTAAAACCCATATTAGAATACACAAGAAAATTATTTTCTAATCATTACTTATCATTTCTATCATTTTTTAATGACTTTAATTTAAATTCTAACTCTAACTCTAACTTTAACTCTTACTTTAAGTTTAACTCTAACTCTAACTAGAAAATAAAATCAGTTTAATGTATAATGTATGAAATAAATACGTGTGATGTCTTTCAATTTGGGACAATTATCGTTGCTTTGATTCATGCTATAGGATATAATATGAGACGGTCTCGATGTAAACAATTAGATTGTCTTTGTATAAAGTGCGAAAGAGATATCATGAATTCAAAAGAATTAAGTATTGATAAAAATGTGTTTGAATCTGCTTAAAGATTATAAGTTCTATATTATAACAATGAGTGAAATTGATACACATTCTCCTAAGTATATGAAGGTTACTTCTAAGAATGGTAAGGTGTATTATAAAAAGCCTTTATATATGAATAGAAGAGACAAAGGGAAATATTATGAAGCCAACAAACCATTGTTACAAAAGAATCTAACCTTAGACCGAATTTTGTTAAATATGGAAAAGCATGGTATTGATAAAGTAAAAATTGTTGAAATATTCTCCAATAAAATCAAAGAAAATCGTCAAGACTTTGAAAAATACATGGAAATTCAAAACAAATTTTTGGAAAGATTAAATGTAACAAAAACCACCTAAAGAATACGTTACAATTCAGTAATAAGAAATATATCATATAATAATAATGCCTCCGAAAAAGTCTAATGATAAAGACAAAAAAGATGATAAAGGCAAAGCTCCATTGACCAAAGCAAAGAAAACCAATCTCAAGAAAGTCAAAAACCATAGGGCCGGAAATTTGAAAGCATCAAGTTCAAGACAATTAACAAAGGAACAATGGAGTAAAATAAATCAAATTGAAAAAAAGAAAATAGATGAAGAATTCACCAAAGAAAATAAACAACAAAAATTACAATCAGAAATAAAAAATTTGAAGCCGAAAATGAAAAAATCAAAAACCTTGATTTGTTTTCTCGACAAGAATATGAAGAACAATTCACGGATAAAGACGTTACAAAAGATTTTGTAGATAAGGGTGGAAATTCCGGAGTAAGTATGAAAATCAAGTTTAATAGATTTCTTAGTAAGCCTTTGAATTATTGGATGAATTTGATTAATAAAAAAATTGACCAAGCTTCGGAAGATGTAAAACATTTTCAGTTTGGTGTAAACTTTCAAGATGGTTCTTCGGAATTTTTAAGTGCAAAAAATGAAATCGAATTTTACAAGAAAAATAGAAGTAATGATTCAGTCCGGAGATGATAGAGGGGCTGTGAATTTCATCACAATTTCTTTATTAAATTTCAAAAAAATTAATGGAAAAGGTCAACCATTGTCGGTGCCAAAATCTGTGGAGGAATTGAAACAAAAGAAAAGTTGCATTACAATTAAGGATGAACAATGTTTTGCTAAATCTTGCATTATTATGAATTACACAGATAAAAAAGACAATGAAGAAATAACATACAATATTTATAACTATGTTTGCAATAATAAGAAAAATCGTTTAACAAAGGAAGGTATAAATTTGATGCAAGTATTAGGATTTGATTCTCAAGACGGTATAGGATTTGATGATATTCATGTCTTTGAAGAAAAATTCAATAGAAATATTACAATTCATGGAATGACTGATTTGGGTTGTACAATAATGTATCCACCAAGTAAAGAAGGTTTGCCCGACAGACCGGAATGGAATTTTGTTTATTATCATTTAAATTCAAGTATTGGACACTACGAACCAATAACGAAAATCGAAGCTTTTTATGGAATAGCTGACCGACCAAGATGTTGTAAATGCAAAAGTAAATTGTGTGACTTTTCAAAAAAGGGAAACAAACTGATTTTAAACTGCGAGGAAGCAATCTATTGTAAAGATTGTAATAATAAATTTGAAAATAAAAAATGTTATAATTTACATAAACAAGGAACAGCTTGTCTATACTTTCATAGATGCAAAGGTGAATGCAAAAAATCATATGACATAAGAAAAGAAAAAGAGCACATTTGTGGGTATGAGTTTTGTCTAAATTGTAAATTATATTGTGACATGAGCACACATAAAAATCAATGCTATATTACCCCCAAAAAACCAAAAGATATCATTGATAAAAGTAAAATAGGATTTTTGATTTTGAAGCATACAATGAAACAAAGCACGAAGTGAATCTGAGTGTGACACAATATTCTAATGGAGAGGAATTTATTCACAACGATATTGGAGAAGTTTGCAATTTTTTATTTGCTAATAAACACAAAGGATTTACTTTTATAGCACATAATGGTAGTAAGTATGATTATGTACTTATCATAGAATACATAATGACAACGATGGATGAAATTCCTGAAACGGTACAAAATGGTGGTAAAATAATGTATCTAAAATATCAAAACGTGGCATTAATGGACAGCTATCTACATTTAACAAGTCCATTGAGTAAATTCTCAAAAATATTCGATTTAAAAGGTGAGAAGAAAGATTTTTTTCCTCACAAGTTTAATACCCCTGAAAATAAAAATTATGTAGGCGAAATTCCCGATATATCATTTTATGGTTATAATCAAATGAAAGAGGATAGCCGAAATGAATTTTTGGAGTGGCATAAACAAATGACAAACGATGAATATATATTTGATATGCAAAAAGAAATATTAGATTATTGTCAAAGTGATGTAAGAATTTTACGATTAGGATGGATGGAATATAGAAAGAAAATTTTAGAAATTACAAATGAGGAAATTGACCCCACAGCCTACTTAACGATTGCATCATTGACACAAACAATTCATAGGTATTTACATATGCCCGAAAATTCGATAGCTATTTTAAATAGTGTCATCAAAGGAAAACAACAATCAAAAATAGGTGACATTTGGTTGGAATATGTAAAACACACAAATAAAATTGATAATTTAATCAAAGAATATAAAATTCCTCATTTCCATTTTGGAAACAATGAAAGGCACAAATATGTCGATGGTTATGACCCTGAAACAAATACTATATATGAATTTTTTGGAGACTATTGGCATGGAAATCCAAAAACAAATGGTAAGAATATGTTTAGAAAAAATTATGCCACAAATAAAACATTTTATCAACTGTATGAAGAGACTAAAAAAAGATTGGGAAAAATTCGAAGTCTTGGATACAACATAGAAATTATGTGCGAAAGTGATTTTAAAGAATTACAAAAAAATGACAAAAATGTTATCGATTTTGAAAATAGTTATAACACACCTATCGTGTTCAGAGATGCATTATTTGGCGGGAGAACTGACCCTAAAAAATTATATCACAAATGTGGAGATAATGAAACAATTAGATATGTAGATTTTACAAGTTTGTATCCTTGGGTTTTAAAATATTGTAAATTTCCATTAGGTCATCCTACAAAAATATATCAAGAAATTGATTTGAAAGAAGTCACTAATATTGAACAATTCTTTGGAGTAATAAAATGCACAATAATTCCACCAAATGATTTGGGAATGGCAGTTTTACCATTGAGGAACTTGGGACATTCTAAAATGGAGAAGTTGACATTTCCTTTGACAAAAATGACTGGAACGTGGTGCACCGAAGAGGTACAATTAGCTATAAAAAAGGGATATAAAATTGAAAAAATTCATCAAGTTGTACACTGGGAAAATACATCTTATAAAATATTTGAAAGTTTTATTAATACTTTTTTAAAAATAAAACAAAAGGCAAACGATTATCCTGAGTGGGTACAAAGCGAAAAAGACAAAGATTTGTATATTAAAAAATATTTTGAAAAGGAAGGTATATTATTAGAAAAAGATAAAATAAATAAAAATGAAGGATTGAGAACTATTGCTAAATTATTTCTCAACAACTTGTGGGGTAGATATTGTTTGAAACCAAATAAAAGACAAAACAAATTCATGAATAGTGCTGAAGTATATGATATTTTATCAGATTCAAGAAATGACAATGTTCTAATTCAGCCAATAAAAAACAAAACTGGTGATGTTAAATATCAAGTTGGTTTTAATGTATTAAGTGAATATTCTGAAACGAACTGTACCGTCAATGAAGTTATTGGGGTTTTTACAACTGCACATGCAAGAATAAAATTATACAATTTAATGGACGATGTAGGATTCGACAAAGTTTTATATCACGATACCGACTCAGTGGTATACATTGAAGATGCACCAAATAAACATGTGTTCAACATTATGGACGATGTAGGATTTGGTAAAGTTCTATCTTATTATATTGACTCGGTGATATACATCGAAAATGAAACAAACAAACAAGTATACACAGAACAACTTGGTGATTATCTTGGAGAATTGACTGACGAGCTATACAATGATAAGAAAAAATATATAAGAAATGTATTGAATTTGTATCGACCGCACCTAAATCATATTCGTTGAAATTTGTTGATGGAACAACGATGACTAAGGTAAAAGGATTTCCATTAAATTATGAAAATTCTCAAAGTATCAATCATGAAGAAATCAAAGATATCATTTTATACAATCACGAAAAAATTGTGGAATTAAAATACGATGTTCTTAGAAAACCAAGAAAAATTGATGAAAACAAACATTATGCAGCTCTTGGTATAGAAACAAGAAGCGAAACAAAATCATTTTCATTAAATTATGATAAAGGATACATTCAGTGGGACAATTTCAATATTTTACCTTGGGGACATAAAGATATTCCTTTATAATAATGAGCAAGTCAATCACTGAAAAACAAATACAAGACTTTTATTTAGACCCTGAAATAGGATTAAGTGCTGTATCACCATTCACGGCCAAATTAAAATCTCTTGGTTATAAAGTCACACAAAAACAAGTCAAGGAAGCTATAGAAAAAACTGAAGTCAATCAAACCTTTTCTCAAAAAAATAAAATCAATAGAAAAGAGTTATTTCCTATTTACGGCAAAGACCCTAACAAGAATTATGTTCAGGCTGATTTAGCATTTATTCCTGAATTCAAAAAACAAAATAGAGGTTACTCCGTAATATTGACGGCTATTAATATCAATACACGAAAGGCCTATGCATATCCATTAAAATCAAAAACTGTTAAAGATGAAAATAACAAAAACATTGATTCTGCTGAAGGAATAATTCCTGCTTTCAAAAAGTTAATAAAAGATTCAAAAATGAATGTATTGACTACGGACAATGGTGTAGAATTTACAAATAAATCTATGAAAAAATTATTAAAGGACAACAATATTGAGCATTATTTAAATGAAACCGAAGACCATACTACTATGGGTATGGTAGAAAGATTGAATAGAACATTGAAATTGAAAATTTAAAAAATAGAAGAAAGTAAAGACACCGTAAACTGGATTGATTATTTGGATTCTGTTGTCAAAAATTATAATAGTACACAAAATTCTGCAAATATCGATAAATCAACTCCTGATAATATGAACCTAACAAAGACCATCAGAAATATGTTATTGAAAAGGAATAAATTGACTAAGCTTCTTGAAAAAATAGATATAAAACCGGGTGATAAAGTTAGGATTAAAATTAAAACTAAAACGTTTGATAAAGAATCTCAACGATGGTCGACAAAAATATATAAAGTAAAATCTATGAAAGGATTGAGTTATATCATCGAAGACGGTAAAGAAACTTTGGCACGTCGATATAAACCACGCGAATTATTGGAAATTAAAGGTAGCACGTCTAATAAAAAATCTGACGACACATGGCACCCACGGGGGGGTCGAAATGTAGCGTTAAGGGGTTTGGGTATTGCCCGGCGAGTTCTCCAATGTATGCTATCGATGTTAATATCTATAGTACCTATTTTGGTGTTGCTGAAAACGGTGTTTCACTCCGTTTTAGCTGATACGATTGTATTTGGTGTGCACCATATGTAGAAGTCAAGGGGGTATAGGTCGTATAGCATAGGGTTTGTGCGCGCTGACACCTCATACACGCTGGGGGTGAACTAATGGGTAATATTTGAGTTCTAACTTTATTAGATATGTATACAAAGAAGCTTTAGGAACTACAGAAAACCGGGGAGTGCTGAAATCTCATTTCGCATCATAGGATGTGTGGTTTGTTATTACGCGAGAATATTACTGTTATCAATAACAACACCAAAAAAGCAACCTTTTCAAGGCTAGTTTTTTCCACAAGAGTGCATATAATACAAA
Organism: Cymbomonas tetramitiformis; assembly: GCA_001247695.2. Classification (NCBI taxonomy): domain Eukaryota; kingdom Viridiplantae; phylum Chlorophyta; class Pyramimonadophyceae; order Pyramimonadales; family Pyramimonadaceae; genus Cymbomonas; species Cymbomonas tetramitiformis. Next base: position 46,415 of record LGRX02000339.1, read on the forward strand.
ATATACCTATGTTTTCTCTGCCCTTAAACAGGAGGCACCGGCTACAGCTGGCGAGCGACGCTCCCAACCCTTTACAGGCCGGTGAACAGCATCCGATGCAGTCTTATTAGTAGTATGATGTAGCGTTTGGCGACAAAATTTTCCCCCACCAACAAAACCCTAGGCTGCGCCTAGGGTTGGGGAAAAATCTTATCGCCAAACCCTACAACATCCTACTACCATCCAAACCCTAGACAATTCCGGTGAGCTTCCGGTGAATTTATCCGGTCCGGTGAGCTTCCGGTGAGCTTCCGGTGAATTTATCCGGTTCGGTGAGAGTTTCCGGTGGAATAAATATAAATATGATAAATTAGAAAAAAATAATTTATCATCTGTTTCTCCAATATTCCTTTCCATACGAAACAAATATTTCTTCATTCTTCTTTATATCTTTTTTTAATCGAACATTCCCGACAGAATTTATTACAGCATTATTTTTGCATTTTATTTTCTTGGCTGTTTGAGGAGTGCAATCATTAAATTTACCGGCTACGGAATTTGTTTTTGATGCATCATAAAATAAATTTTTATTTTTCTCCCAAATGTGCGTTCGTTGATTTAATGGAGGTAGTTGATTTGATATCAATTTTTGTGTGCCAACGGTATACCTACCAACTAATTTATCTTTTTTTAAATCTTCTTTAGCGTATACACCCAAACCTGAATTGGGAATCCTACTTTCACTTATATTAACAACTCTATGAACATAACAATATGGACTATATTTACATGTCATGTTGCGACATTGGTTCCCACTACTTTTGGAAATAGCAATGCAGCGCTCACAAGGTGTTTTCTTCATTAATATGACATAACATTAAAATTGTAGCTAAACTTCTACAATAAACATAAACTAACTTAAAAAATAATTATTATAACTTAATTTAATAAAATGATTTCGGTAGTTAAATATGATAATTTTGATATTGAAAAATTGAGTATTGAAAATGTTGATTTTACAAAAATAAAAAGTAAATCTAAACCATATAAGTTTATAAGTATTCAATATGATCAAAAGCCGTTATACTTAGAAACACCAAAAATGCATTGTCCATTTGGAGTTAACAACTTTGAAGGTAGTGACCGGTATAATATTTCGTTTAATTTAGTTGAAGATATGGAAAATATTATATTGGCTATAGAGGATAAAATTGTCAATCATATTTATGAAAATCAAATAAGATATTTTTCCAAAGATACTTTCAAACTTTCAAACTTGAAAGAACTTTTTAATAGTTCGATTAAAATAAATCAAAATCAAAATTATTCAAATTTATTTAAATGTCAATTAGACAATGGGGACTCAAATTTATATAATAAAACATCTGGAGAAGAAATAGAAATTACAAAAGAGAACACAATGAATACAAAAATACAATCTATTATTAGAATTCCTGGATTTTATATAATGAATAAAATGTATGGTATTTCATATAAAATTGATCAAATGCTTTTAGATAAAAATAATATTACAAATGAAAAAATATTTTTATTCACTGATGATATATAATAAAGAAGTAAATGAGTAAATCAATCACCGAGAAACAAATACAAGATTTCTATTTAGACCCGGAAATAGGCTTATCAAATATAAGTTCATTCACATCAAAATTAAAAGCAAAAGGATATAAAGTTACACAGAAACAAGTAAAAGAGGCTGTCGAAAAGACTGAAGTTAATGAAACTTTTTCTCAAAAAAAGAAAATAAATAAAAAAGAATTATTTCCAATTTATGGTAAAGATCCAAACAAAAATTATATTCAGGCAGACTTAGCATTTAATCCAAAATTTAAAAAACAAAATAAAGGGTATGCAGTGATATTAACGGGAATTAATATAAATACAAGAAAAGGATATGCTTATGGGTTAAAATCAAAAACTATAAAAGATAAAAATAATAAAAATATAGAATCTGCGGAAGGTGTCATTCCCGCAATGAGAAAATTGATTAAGGATTCCAAAATGAATGTATTAACAACGGACAACGGTAGTGAATTTATAAATAAAGCCATAAAGAAACTTTTGGAAGATAACAATATTGAACATTATTTGAACGAACCCGAAGACCATAGTACAATGGGTATGATTGAGAGATTTAACAGAACATTAAAATATAAATTAGAACTTTATTTTAAAAGTAAAGATACCGTCAATTGGATTAATAAATTAGATACTATTGTAAATAATTATAATGAAACGAAAAATGTAGGAAATATAGATAAGTCTGCACCAAATGATATGAATGAAGATAGAGTATTAAGAAATATTTTATTAAAAAGAAATATATTAACAAAAATACTTTCTAAAATTGATATTAAACCTGGAGACAAAGTTAGAATTAAAATTAAAACTAAAACTTTTGATAAAGAAACTCAACGATGGTCAACTAAAATTTACAAAGTTAAAAAAATGGAAGGCTTGTCTTATGTAATAGAAGACAACAACGAAACTTTAGCTAGAAAATATAAACCAAGAGAATTATTAGAGGTAAAAGGTAATGTTTCAAATAACGGTAAAGATAAAGATGAACTTACCGTGAAAGAGTTAGTAACAAAACAAAATAAAAAAGAAAGAAAAACTAAACGCGAAGGTGTTTCAGCTTCAAATAGATTAGCAAAACGCACTCGTAGTCAAAATAGAAATAATAATGAAAATGAAGAAGAAATTGATTTAAGATAAGTTATATCCCTCAGGTCGTAATTGATATGGGTTTATTTTATCAACTTCTTCCAATTGTTCTTGTATCTCTTCAAACTCTGGATTCAGTTCGTCCAAGGTGCCTTTTAAGTTTGACAACCATCCTTTTGCATATATCTTCTTTTCAATTTTAGTCTCAAGTCCTTGAGGTGTCAAAAATTGAGGTAATTCAATATGTAATGCAGATTCGATGCTTTGACCTTTAACATTTATGGTGCATTTTACAATAGGCTTGGAGATATGCTTTTTTTGTTTTCTAATCACATTATATGTCAACTCTGCAAATTTATCATCAATTTTATCAGTTTTATTCTTAACCATTTGTACCATTGATTCATGATTAATAATTTTACTGTTTTGGTGTGACAAATAAAAACCTTTACTTTTGGTAAGAGGCTCAGCATTTAAAAATTTTAATGTGTATGATTTTGGTCCGGTCGCTGCATATTCAGTACATTCTTTTATAATGTTTCTTTTATCATCATAAAGTTCATTAGTTAATTCGCCCAAAAAGTCACCTAATTCATTTTTGTAAATATGCTCATTAACACCTTCTTTTTCAATGTAAATACACGAGTCGGTATCGGTATATAGCACATTATCAAACCCAACCTTTTCGCACAAATCATACAACTTTAGCCTAGCATACGCCGTTGTAAATACCCCTATGATTTCACTTGTTGAACATTTGTTTGGACCCTCAAAATATTCATCTTTGAATCGATAATTCATAATACATTTCTCATTTCCTTCTATACCGGCAAATTCATAATTCATTTCATATTCTTCGTCAAACACCATTGCATAAAAGTCGCTTGGTTCATTTATAATTTTGGTTTTCATTTTGTTTAATTGTTGAACGAATTTGCCCCACAAACTGTTTAGGTACATCTTGGCGACCGCTCGTTTTCCGGGGTTTTTCTTAATTTGAGATTTGTCTAAAAGAATACCTTCTTTCTCGAAATACTGTCTTATATATTTGTCTTTATCTTGTTCAGTTTTGACCCATTCGGGGTAACCACTTGATTCTTGTTTAATTTTTAGAAATTTATTAATGTATGGTGCAAACAGTTTTGTGCTACGCTCTTTCCAATGTCTAATTTCATATATTTCCAATAATTCATATCCTATATCAATTGCTTTATCAACTTCAATGGTACTCCAAGTTCCTATTTGTTCATATAAAGTAAATTTCAATTTACCATTGTCTCTACATGGTAACACCGGAAATTGTAAATTTTTGGGAGGATTTACTTTACAATATATAACACCAAAAAACTTTTCAGTTTGATTTTTATACCTCGATAGATATTCTTTAACCGAAACATTTTTAAATTGCTCGTCAAAACCGATAGGATACTCGCAATACTTCATAACCCAAGGGTATAAACTAGTAAAATCTAGATATCTCAATGTTTCACCAAATTTCTTTTTCCAATATAATTGTTCAGGGTTTGTTCTACCTCCAAAAAATGCATCTCTAATTACAAGGTCAGGTTTGTAAATTTTCATAAAGTCGATTACTGAATTTTCATTTATTTTATCACTTTTCCAATCACTTTCCCAAATATCTTTAACAATATAACCCATATTTTCTAATTTTTCTTTTTTCGCCTCAGTTTTCCTACGTAAATCACCAAATGTTATATTAGTGTCTCTTGATACATTTGCTTTATGGTTGGGATTGTAAATTGCAGGGTTACCATGAAACCGGTCACCATTAAATTCGAATATTTCATTGGTTTCCTCACAATAGCCGTCCGCTATGAAGTTTGTTTTTGGAATTTTATATTCTCTAATTATTTTGATACCTCTTGAATGTTCCAAATAATTGATCCATTCAGCACAAACTTTACTTTGCTTTTTAATTCTATAATATGCAATGCTATTTTTAGGCATAATGTCTTTTCGATGAATATGTTGTGCCGTTGATGCAATAGTCATAAAGTTGAAAGGGTCGGTTTCACATGCTTCCAACAATACACTACGATATTCCAAACATGATTTTCGAAGTATTAAAACATCGTTTGAACAATACTTTCGCAATTCATTTTTATTATTCCAAACAAAAATTTTGTCATTACATTTTTCATTATACCAAATATCGAATTTTTCTTTATCTTCACATTTCATTTGTTCCGGACAAAAATGGTGTCTATTAGGTATTTTCCCGGTATAATTCCAATTTTCTTTTTTATTGAATAAATGAGGATAATACCCTTTTTCTACATCATTTTCTAAACCCCATGTTTTTGGTAACTTTGCAAGACCACAACTAAAATGATTTATGCTATCAATTAGTGTGACTCCTAAATAAGTCAATTTCATTATTTTGTTTCCAACTCTAATAATTTCTGGCATTTTTTTGTCATTGTCGAATTTATGCATTACTAATATTGCCTCAAAAATAAGCAAAAAATCGTACGCTTTACCATTGTGAGCAACAAACGTGTATCCTTTATGCTTTGCACTAAATAGAAATTCTAAAAAGGAATGCATATCATGATGTTCAAACCCCTCGACCAAATTGTCTTCGCTTTTAGGATTCTTGGTGTCATCTAAATATTGAGTAATTGCTAAATTCATATGATGTTTATAATGAAACTCTTTAGTCTTTTCATTTAAATATTTTGTCTCTTGTGTACATTCAAAATCGAAAAAGGCAAGTTTTTCAATTGGGTCCTTTTTATTTACTTGTTGAATATAACATTGATGATGATTTAAGTCGCAATAATCTTCACAATTCTTACATGTTGAATGACCACATATATGTTTAATTTTAGTTTCATAATGTGTATGACATTCTTTGCAATAATGCACTTTATCACATGTAGATTTTAGATGATGGTCATAACAATCCTTATTAAAAAAGTGACGGTCACATTTTTTACAATATATTCTATGCACTAATTTTTTGTCATATTGATTTTTCTTATCTTTAAAAATACATTTAGTACTAAAACACCGTGGACATGACTTTGAACGAGTATCTAAAAATGCAACGATGTTGGTAATTGGTTCATAATGTTCTTGTTCAGCGTCATAACATATAAAGTATACATTTTTGTTATCATCAAATATTTGGTTGTCACCACTAGGATAAATTTTACGTTGTCCAACAACATTATGCTCTTGATAAACAACAATATGTGCATTTAATGCTTTCTCATATATTGGAATGTCTCTCAAAACATCAATTTGCTTATGAGGGTCGATACCGACTAATTTTCTAATTTTATTTCCTAATTTTGTCCGTGTTTGTGGTCTTTTAACGTGAATCGACGTTTTCCAAAATGTTTTGTTGGTTTCTTTACAATGTAAATGTTGCAAAATAGCTAGAGAAATATCAAGACATTGATTATTATTGTTGTTCAATGTAATACAACTTTTCTTTTTGAATCGTTCTTCTTTATTTCTCGATTGTGGATTCGCCGAACCACCTTTAATAGCTTTAACGGTGTGGACAAAGAGAGTAATACTTTTAATAAATCCATGTTCTTTTAATTTTTCACTTTGAGCTATTTTTTCGATAGCTTTTTGTAAATTTTCAGGATGATAACCTAAATAAATGTCATCGTTTTTTATTACATAATTATCTTCAAATTGTAACTCAAATGATATCAATTGTTTGTCATCACTTGATGCTTCGGGAACAAATCTACGTAAACCTTTTATTTCAAAAAGATTAAAATCTATTGGTCCGTAGATATCTTTTCTAGTTTTAAATTTATCGATATACTCGGTGCGTTTGGTTTTTTTAATTTCTTTGATATTTTTAATATCAGTTTTTACATTATTTACAAATTTGTTAACCTTTTCATTTTTCTTTTTATTTATATTTTTTCGTGAAATTTCACGGTATTTTTTGAAAGTTTTAGATTTTCCATTGTATTTGTCTTTAATTTTTGTTTTCAACGATTTTTCATAATCATTTTTTGTAATAAATTTTTTAGATTTTTTCCTTCCATTTATTATTTTAAAACTTTCGAGAATATCTTGTAAATCAGCAAAATCTTTTTTAGTTTTTGCATCCTTTATTTCAATGTTGAAAGCTTTCCATTGACTAGGTGTAAGTTTAATATTTGAGGTGTTAAGTTTGGACATGGGAGAGGCTTTTATAATATATATATAAGATTATTTCTTTAAGCTCAATTGGGTTAGTACATTGGACTAAAAAATCACAATAATTTTGAGTATTGTGTTAGTAATTCATACTGTTTTGGTATGTCGAATGATGATTTTTTAAGAGCTTGAATCATATCATCAATAGTGATATTGTATAATTTGACGGAATTTGCTTTGATGGGCAAACCTCTTTTAATTCGTAAATTTAATATACGTTGTTTTAAAACTTTATCTTTGTTAATCTTGTAATGTTTAGCCACATCTAAATTGTTTTTTTCTGCTGATTTTTTGTAATAAGTATTTCCAAACTTTGAAATAACTTTCTCCATATATATGGGATATAATATAATAACCAAAAATATTTTTAAATTGTTTAAGTTATATAAAAATGAACATTTTAAACAATTCATGTGATTTTCAAGCATTTGTTTCAGGAATTATTCTTATTATAGGGGCTGTTTTTACGGGAATTAGATATAGTCGTTGTGAAACTATAAATTCACCTTGTATAAATTGTAAAAGGAAAATACTAGAACAAGAAGAAAATACTATTAATGTTTAGAAATTTTAATTTCTTTTTATATCTATTATATTCTAATAAAACAATGGGTTACCGCAAAGGTGAGAAAATAACAGATGAAAAAACTTTAGAAAGATTGAAAAATGCAAGATTGAAAGCTTTAGAAGTACGAAAATTAAAAGCCGAAGAAAAAAAATATATCAAAATTGCAAAAGATCTTGAAAAACAAAAAGAAATATTAGATGCAAAAGAAGTTATTAAAAATCACCAAAAACCGGAAAAGGACGAAATTGAAATTCAACCGGAAGTAAAAAAAGAAGTTGTGAAAAATAAAAAAATAAAGAATAAAAAACCAAAAGTTATTATTGAGGAAATTCATGAAAGTTCTAGTTCTAGCGAAAGCGAACCGGAAGTTATAGTTAAAAAGAAAAGAATTTCCAAAAAAAGAAATAATAAAGATATAGATAATAGCCCTCAATCACCTCGACAAACAAATACTCATTATGATAAAGCTTATAGAAGTTTATTTCCGGAACTTTAATATTAATAGAAAACTTAAATGTTACAAACTCAAAAATTAAAAAATAAAGATTATGAAATTAAATTACCGAAAGGCGGTGCTTTTAATATAAATACGGACCCAGATTTTATTAATATGCATTCCGTTATATTGGCGGTGGCAAAACGAGGTGTAGGTAAAACTTGCAGCTTTTCTAATTTATTAAGATTGATGAAACAAAATAATGCATTAGACCGGTTAATTTTGGTAAGTCCTACTTTTCACAATAATTCTCATTATTTTAATAATTTACCATTGAACAATGAAGATATATTAGAACCTTCAATTGAAGCTCCCCAAAAAATAGAAGAAATTCTTGACACCGAGGCTCAAGAATACGAAGAATATCATGAAAAGTTGAAAAGATGGAAGAAATTGAATAAAATGTTAAAAGATAAAACGAAATCAATTCATGATATACCAAATGAATTATTAATTGAATTTGAGGACACAATGTATAATCCACCGGAACATAAATATAATGGGAAAAGCCGGTGATTGTGGTTTTATTAGATGATTGTCAAGGAAATGACATCATGTTACCAAGAGCTAAATTAAATCAACTTGTAACTACTCACCGTCATAAAGGTAAATTAAAAAATGGTGCTTTGGGAGTTACTTTATTATTTGCAACACAAAATTATACAAGTAATCAAATGGGCTTAAATAAATCAATAAGAGGCAACTTAACTCATATATTAGTTTTCAAAAATAAAAATATTAAAGAGTTAGAAAAAATTGCGGAAGAATGTTCGGGAGAAATAAATCAAAATACCTTTTTCCAAGTTTATGATAAAGCAATTCAAAACCCACATGACTTTTTATTTATTGATTTACATAAAAAGAGTACACATCCAAGTGGATTCAGGAGAAACTTTAATGAGTTTATTATTCCAAATACTTTAGATTGACTTCATACATATTGCTTTCAAACAGTTTTTGCAGTAACTATTTAGAGGTCCGTCACCCATATCATCATCAAGAATTATGCAGCTAGCACAAACAGCCTTGCAACAAACAAAACAAGGAGTGCATTTCACTTTTTGCAGTGAGTCACAAGTGACGCATTTTACAACTGAGCAAATATCCTGTGGTAAACACACAAAAATAAAAAGAAGTTAGGACTTTTTGAGGAGGAAACCATGCTTATCATGGTAAGAGATGTTTAACTCATCCATCTTTTTGAACTTTGCAAAGTATTCCTCAACACTGGGAGGCCTTTTCTCTTGCCGTGCTGCTGCAAAAAACTGGTCAAACTCATGCTGATGACTTCTCAAGTCAAAACTTATCAAACCCTTTTCACTTGCAGTTGCAAGGTTTCCAGCCCAAAAGCCTTCCAAATATGTCATATCTTGTTTGAGAACTTGCTCATATGTATGATAGAAACATTTTCCCTCATGCGACTCCTTTTCACTGCGAACTCGGGCAGCTCTCAAAGAGTTTATCTCTTTGTGATAACTCTCAGGGTCTTTCTCCATCAACTTAAGCATATGGCTCCAACCAAGTCTGCTTTCACTGTTGTATGCTGGGAACCGAAATACTTTCAAGTTGACATACTTTTCAATAAACAAAAGATAACTCACCTCGCAGGGGCCGGTTTTCTCACTTGCTGCTACAACATCGGTTGGTGCTTCGGCCTTTTGACAACTTGGGCACTGATATTTGTACCCTGCATTGAAATCGCAGTGAACTTCCAAAAACTCGGCCCTCGGTAACAACATGCCGTGAAGTTCTCTTGTGTTAGGGTCATACTCTTCACCAAAAGAACTCAGTATGACTTCCTTCACTTCGTCTGCTGTAAAAAATACACAGGAGTCACAATAGTCACACTTTAATTCTGTTGCAGAAAAAGTATCTTCCTTTTGAGAATCGGAGTCCTCAATTGGACTATCCTCAATCGGACTATCTTCAAAACGCAGGTGTTGACCTCCCGATTTGAGGTCCGCATTTTGCGACTGTGCTTGCGAAAGTTTCGCCTCAAGTGAGGCAACTTTATCTTTTGAAGCGGCTACAAAAGAGGGTTTCAAAAGGTCCTCTTGCAAGGTGTTTAACTCGAGGTGGTCAAACTTAGTTTGGTAGTATTCGACGGTTTCCCGAGCCTCTGCCAACTTTCCTTTCAGCACGGCATTCTCTGACTCAAGCGAGGCTACTAACTCTGCGTTATCTCCTAGCTCTTGGCATGTGCTTGCGAGGTCTTCGTTGTAGCTTTTCAGCTCTTTGTTTTCGCGCATGATATTTTCAAGGATATCCTTGTCAATATGAACCAAGTTTGGCGGAGCCTGAAGGGCAGACTCGTCTTCGTCACTAGTCTCATCGTCCCTGTCTGTATTTGGCGGAGCCAATAACAGCTCCTCTTGAGACTCTTGTGACTCGAACATCGGCTCCGAAACTGTTGTGTCCTTGACAGGTAACTGTGGGTCCAAATATCGAAACTTTAAAAGCGCATCTACACTGACTCCACCCGATGCCTGGCGTAGAAGCTCATCGCGCTTCTCTTCAGCTGAAGATACCGACACTTTCAACTTTTTGCCAGCTTTCGCATGTGCTTCAGCGATACGTTTTCTGCTCTCGTTTTCCTGCTCTAGCAAGTGCCTGCTGTAATCGCGAAAGAAAACATCCCGCACGCCCTCGCTAATAGCAACGGATGCCGTGGTTGTAGCGTAGTCTACAATAGAAGGAGCGACAACCGTTTTCCACGTTTTCTTTGTTGTGAACTTCGGCGCTTTTACCCAGCACCGATTACATAAAAAGTATTTGCTCTTGTGTTTACAACCAGCTTCTTGAGGCTCGATACGAGGGTTGTTGCGCACTTTGTCGAAGTTAATGCCGGAACACGGTACTGCTTTCGCAATAAGATATCCCTCAGGCTGAACTTTTGAGTTGCAATCATATCTTGTTTTTTTATCTGCCAACGTGATAACAAACTCTTCAGCAGTTCTCTGTGCCATAATTCTGTTAACTTTTAACAAACTTGTAACTTTCGAACACCTAACGAGTAAGTAACGAGTAACTAATGAGTAACTAATGAGTAACTCTTGAGTAACTACTGAGTAACTCTTGAGTAACTATTGAATAAGTGAAATCTGGAATCAAAGATTTTTTATTTTATTTTAATTATTTTAATTATTACACTATTTTAATTATTTTATTTTCTATTTTATTTAATAATTGTCACTATAAAGTTACTTGAAAGTTACTTATGAGTTACTTAGGAGTTACTCGAGAGTTACTCGAGAGTTACTCGAGAGTTACTAGTTACTTACTAGTTACTTACAGGTTGAAACTTACAGGTTACTACTGTATACGATCGATGTTCGATACTCGAGCTTAAACATGCCACAAAATAATGTTTGGCCACCCTAAATAATCAGTTAACAACTATGGCTAAAACACGCGGTACGAAACGCAAGCAGTGCACTCGCAGGCAGTGCGTAATATGCAATAAAGCATTTAGCGGTATTCCGTTCAATGCGATGCCTCTTGCACGTGGCGACAGCTGCGAATCGTGCCACAGTTCTAAGGTTATTCCCGCAACCGTGGAACAAAATGCCGTGGCACAAGCAGGTCCTCCTCGAGGGGTAAAACGAGAACGCAAGTCCGATTTTGAACCCGAGCCTTCTCCGGAAAAGAAGGTAAAGAAGAAACCTTACCGTCCGATTGAAGGACCTGGAAAACAGGACAACAAAGCGCTTCCCTCTGCTTCACCTGAGCTCCGCATGCGTTTACGGTCAAAAGTAAATATGCTCAAAAACGATACTGCAAGCCCTGGTGAAGACCCACAGCGACAGTCCGATTGGAACACTAAGAAAAAGTTAATAATGCAAAATGGAACAGAACAGCAGCGTGCAGCAATTCTTGTGCACGAACAGGTGTTTCCAGAAAGCACGTGTTATAAAAAGGCAGGCTAAACAGTGACGATGAACAACAATATACTATAGCAAATAGAATAATATTACCATACTTTGTATTATTTGTCTATTACTTGTTCTATTATTGGTTCTAGCTTCTAGTTTCTACCTCGAAAAATCCTATCAGTTTCCGCGTCCTGAATAGCCAGTGGGTACGAGACCTTGACAATATCATCGGTGTGTAAACACCCTCTGCATGCGTTGGGGTACCGGTTAGCCCATTCTTCTGTATATCTGTTTTCGTTTGTTAGCCAATAGCAGACACAATCGGTCTTGATACCGGCGTCCACGTCCGCGCAGTACGCCGATTGCGAACGGAATATGCACGCGCGGCATCCCTTCCGTTCGCATTTTAAGCAAATGCCGGTCTGCTGTTGTTCTTCTTTGTTACAAAAGAAGTTTGTACAGCCGCGAGCAACTTGCACGTGATTATTAGGGTCCCGAACTCTTGTTGAAACAAACGGAGGCGGCGGGGCCGGTGCCGCTGTCGCTGTCGCTGTCGCTGTCTCCGATGCCGCTGTCGTTGTTGCCAAACGCGCTGCAGGCTTGAAACCTGCTGGCGCTTTTGGAGCATCGCGAAACTCTTGCCAACGTTTTTTCATCTCTTGCATCTTTTCCTCTGGTATTACGGGCATTTCGTCCAACGCCTGCTGAACAACTTTTGTTAAAACAATCGGCTTAGCGACTTCCGAAGCCTGCTGAGTAATATCCGATTCAAGGGTTAAGTCAATCGTCACCTCATCGGCAACCGGTTGCTTACTTTGACGGGTTCGGGGCATTTTTGATAGTTAGAAGTTTGTCGTTTGTGAGGGGTTCGCAAGTTTGTGTAAGTTATTTCCACAAACTAGCGACAGTCCTTATGTAAGGGGGTCAGAGCACCCCCGTCATTGACATTTATTAAAATTGATTTTTAAAATCATTTTTTTTATAAAAATATTATTTTTCTAAAATTTCGCGCTGATCATCACTAGCAAACTGAAATTCTCAAATTCCAAATACTTTATGAGATATTACGACTCAGTCCTTTCCATGCAAATTTTGTAAAACTCACTATCTAATTCAACCCCTATGTATTTTCGATTATTGTTTTTACAAGCAATTAAACTAGATCCAATACCCATAAAAGGATCACAAACAAGGTCATTTTCATGTGAATATGATTTAATTAAATATTCCATTAATTCTATTGGTTTAGAACATGGATGTTTACTTTTGTAATTTCCGTTAGAAAATTTCAAAACTGATTTTGGATATCGATAACCGTCTTCACATTTGGTCGGTAATCGAGCGCAATGTTTTGTATATATATTCGTAGTATTTGCACTAGATTTAAAATATGGCTTTCCGGGCGTTTTTTGCGGGTTAAATGTAGGTAGTCTTTTATAAAATATATAAATCATCTCGTGACTTCGCAATGGCATTTGATTTGCATGAAAAAATCCTAAAGATATACTCTTAAAATATACTAAATCATATCGAAACCATGCTTTATTACTTTCAATTATCTTATGTCCAAATTTAGTTGTGGTTAGAAAAATATAACATGTTTTTTCTTTACCTATACGCTTCAAATGTTTCCACAATAAATTTAAATCAATTATTTCTTTATCCCATTTACAAGCGGTTTGGCTATAAGGTAAATCTAATACAAATAAATCTACGGAATTATCATTTATTTTAGGGAAAATATCGAAACAGTTTGCATTATGAATTTCAAACATTAAATTATTAAATTTATTTATTTATTTTATACTAAACAAATTCTAAATGAGACCGCAATTAACCGACGCGTACACAAAACAACAATGTTTAAAAATGATGGATATAACAAATAAAGTACCAAATTCTCAAAAAATGTTTAAAAGTTATGGCAATCTTTCTAAAAATAGCTATAGTATGACCGTACCTAGTTCAAATCCTGAATTATTTTATTTTGATCTAACAAATTCTCCTATAAATCCTATGCATTTGACTAAAGAATTAAAACATGATTTTGATTTTCCAAAATATATTATGCAAGAAGAGTTTTCTTCACAATCCACTCCAATAAGTTTCGAAGAAGAAGAAGAATTGTTGAGTGAAATTGACACTGAAGAAATTAATTCAGGTTTAAAAAGACTTCGTGAAGATTTTTCTCCATCTCCGTTAAACACACCCGAAAATCAAGGCGAATCTGGTCCTTCATCAAGGACAGTTGTAAATCCACTATTAAGACAAGCATTATCCTTTTCTTTACCAAGTGATCCCGTTGTTATTACCGGTGTAGATCGAAGAAACCCGACGTCTCCTAATAGAAATTTCTCACCGGCAAAAACACGTTCACGTACTACAAATAACAATTAAAATTTTTATCATATTATAAATTATATGTCTCGAGAAAATTGGATAAAAAAATTAAAAGAATGCTCACGTGAATATCATGCATCAAAGAAAAGCATAACCAAGTCTAAAAATCTAAAAGTTATAAAACCTTCAAAAGTATCCACAAAGCTTGTTGCTCCCAAATTACCTAATTATAAAAAATTACCTGATAATCAAAGCAAAGCTTTAGCCAAAACAATTTTCAATTTGGAAGCTCGCCCGTATATTCGACAACAAATGCAAATTGCTCGTCGTATTCGGGGAAATTTATATTAAAATGAGAATATTAATTTAATAATTTATGAATACATTTTGTAATAATAATCCTTCAAATATATTTTGTCAAAAAGCGAAAATTGTAGATCACACCAATTTTAAAAGTAATGATTTTAAATTTGAAAATAATAAAAGTAATAACAAAGATTCCACGCCGTTTGAGAGAATTCCAAAAATTAAAGATAATGATTTTACATCACAAAAAATAAAGAAACAAACGGCAGAACTATTGAATGCAATACATGCAGATTTCAAAAATATTCCAAATCGAGCAATAAATATTTTTCTTGGAAAAAATACAAATAAATTTGATAATCCCATTCAAAAAAAATATGCTTTAGCTGCAAATTCAGCCTATGCATTTAGTTACGACAATAAAGCAAAATTAAATAAAATAATGAGAGAGCTTCCAAATTTTCAAATAGACCCTACATTAAGCGGGAGAAATTCGGTTACATTAGTTAATTCTATAAATAAAGAAGTAATCATAGCATATCGTGGAAGTGACGCTGAATTTTACAAATTAGAAACCATTTCTAAAAACCCTAATAGGTTAAGTAATTTTGAAGATTGGTATGTGAATTTATTAACAACTATAGGCAAACAACGCACAACTCAAAGATATAACGAAGCATCCCAAAGATATGAAAATGTTTCTAAAAAATTTGGAAATAATTACAAAATTTCGGTAACCGGCCACTCAAATGGAGCCGGACAAAGCAATTTTATTGCCGAAAAATATAATGTCGAGGGTCATCATTTTAATCCAGCTATTAATCCATTGCAAAAACCGGTAAATACACCAACGGAAAAACAATATGTTTATTCAACGGAAGGAGATTTAGTTTCATTACCGGCAAGAATTAAACCACATCCAAATTCTAATTATGAAATTATTCATGTCAATCCAAAACCGGGAACTGAAAATGATCTTGTAAAATTACATGATATAGAGCAAATGTATACCGAAAATTATCCCCAAACCGAAAGAGTTTCCACGGCAAGATCTAGATTTGGTTTCGCAAATGCTATAGGTGGTTCAGTTATGGGTGGTTATTTTGGATACTATCAACCAACAAATTCTAAAGATGAACATTATTTTAGAACGACTCAAGGTGTATTAGAAGGTGCATTGTTAAACGAAGCGCCCCCTATTAATTTTACAGATTTTATGGATACCATGGGAGTTAAAGAGAGTCTAGAAGAAAAGAATTATTTACGGAAATATTTAGGGTTGCATCCAATTGAAGAAAAAAATATAGAAAAAGTCCCTAGTTATGACCCAATTACCGAAAAAATTAGAAAAATAACGGGTAGACAAAAGCAAGATAAAAAGTTATTTTCGCCTACAACCGGAGTAAGTTATGAAAATAGAAACATAAATTCAGGTAATTTTAAAAAGGGAATTAAATATGTCGAGTATGACGGCAATAGTTCAACACCTATAAAAGTCGGTGTAATAAATCCATAAGATATATAATATAAAATGGCAAATTGTAAATATAAAACTGTAAAAATTAAAAAGTCTACAAAAAAAGATAAAAAATTAATGGCAATTTTTGATAATTTAAAAACAGTTCATTTCGGTGCAAAAGGTTATACAGATTTTACTACAAATAAAGATATAAAAAGAAAATTTAATTATCTCAAACGTCATAAACCCAATGAAAATTGGAGTACATGTGATACTCCCGGTTCGCTTTCAAAACATTTATTATGGGGTAATTCCACTTTATTAGAAAAAAATATTAATAAATATAAAAGAACATTTAATTTAAAATGAATATAGAAAAAGATCTTTTAATTGTGGAAGCCGAAAGAATATTCAAAAATATTCCCAAAGCACATATTGAACTTTTAGTAGATGATTATTTAAATAGAACCGAATATTACACTGAATTAGCCAATGGAAATATCGAAATTTCTAAACCAAAAATTAGGGACACGGAAGCAAATATTAAAAATCAATCTTTTATTAGTATAGATAATGAATAATATAATTTCATCACGAACTATATATTTAAATAGTGAAGAAAATTCGGCAGGTGATTCTCGAAGAATAGATGTAAATATACCTACAACTTTATTAAATTATAGAGCTACAAGTAAATTACGTGTTGTCTTGAATTCCTTTTCGGCTGCTAAAACATGGTACACTATTAATAATTTTAATGGAATATTCTTTATAGGAAAAATCGATACTAATAAATTATTTCCCGTAGAAATTCCTTTTGCAAATTATACAGAATTAGCTCAATTAGAAACAGTTTTAAGTACAAATATAAAAGCAGTTTTAGATAATGAATTTGCATATACCGGAACGGTTACCGTAGAATATAATGGTACCCCTATAGATTATAAAAATAAGTTTAAAATTACTTTATCAATTGCAGTTCCAAATATTAAGTTTGTTTCTTTTTCAGTTAGAAATGAATTCAATGCAAACAATCCTTTGCAAGCTGAACTACAAACTAAAGTTATAGGTCCAAGCAAATATAACGACGCCGACGAAATTTTAGGCGGGCGTGTAAATAGACAAACTAACAATTTATCAATTGTTTCTCAATTAATTGATTTATTCGAAATAAAAACAGCGGACACAATATTCGAAAGTTATTATCCTTGTAATTTGCAAACAAATGATGCACTATATTTGCGAATATCAAGTTTGCCTACTAACAATGTTGAGTCTACAAATTTATCCGCTATAAGTAGTGATAGCACTTCTTTAATTGCTAGCGATATTTTTGCTAAAATTCTTTTACCAAATGACTTGACTACAAACTTTATAGATTTTTTAAATCCAAATGACAATTTTGCTATTGACATTTCAGGATCACAATTGACTGAATTAAAATTTGTCTTGACCGACTCTAAAAATAGACCCATACCTTTAGTTTCCCCCACGGAAGCACGGGACGGAAGTATAAGTTATTCTATGTCAATAATTATCAAAGAACTTTCACAATTTTAAAATTTTTTATTTATGTTACTAATATATTATATATAAAAGAATGTCTTTGCCATTAACTCTTGCGTACGCACTTCAAAAAGCTTCCGGGTATAGCACTAATTATTTTAGGCTTGAAACCCAAAATCAAGACACCGCAACAAATAATTCTACAATCACTCTAAATCTTCCGTCAAACGTAATTATAAATTTAAAATCACTTTCGATGCATTGTGAAGCTCGAGCGAACGATGCCAATATTACCATTCCGGGAGGTGCTGATTTTTTGAGAACAATGCTTCCAAATGGTTTAGAAAAATTAATCTCTCGGGTAGAATGCACGGCTGGAGGTGTGCAAATCCAAAGTGGTTATAATGGTTATAGCACCGTCGCTACGGTTCTAGACAATTTACAAACTACTTTAAATAAAGAAATTAGTTATCAAAGAGTTTTACAAAACCAAGAAATTGAAGTGACCGACCTTGATTATTATAAAACATTTCGACCTTTTATAATTCAAGAATTTAGAAGCTTTATAGGAGAGAGCGAGCCGAGTTATTTAGATACATCTCTTTTGCCCCCTATTCAACTTCGATTTTATTTGCATGGTCCGGAAGTTTTAGGTGCTGTTCAAAATAGCTTGGGATTAGGAAATGGTTTAAATAACGACGGTCAACAAGCTTTAATTTCAGGTGGAAGATTTACTTTACAAAAACTTTATTTTACAATTGAAACTATCACCTTCTCAAATGGAGTCTATGATTCGGCAGTCGACGCAAAATTAAAAAGAGATGGATTTCTTGAAATTCCGTTCAAGAATTACTATTCTTTCACATCTTCACACGACGGTATGAACAAATCTACACGATTTAGTTTAAGTTCTCAATCGATTGATGAAATATATGCTGTCCAACGTATAGGGGATTATCAAACCAAATCTCTCGGTCTTGTGCAAATCGACAATAAAATCGGTCCTACTTATATACCAAGTTACTTTGACTTCAAATCTGGAAGATTAGGAAGTGGACAATTCAATGTGAATAATCTTTATATTCCAAATTACCGAAACGATGCATTAGGATATTTCAATTCGATGTGTGTGGCGAAAGCTGACCAATATATGACAAAATGTGGTTGTAAAGTCAATAGTTTTGAAGACTGGGTGAACCATTATTTCACTTTTATGGTTCGCTTAAATATGCCTAGTGATATGGGCGTACGCTCAATTTCTGGTTTAGACTCTCGTGGTATTAATACAATGATGTATTTAGAGACTAGTGAAGGCACAAACACAACTGAACAAATTTTAACAAATAATGAAGTGTTTGTATTTTGTGCGTGTACAAGTGTTTTGCGTGTAGGTGTTGGGCGTATGATTGAATTGATTGTTTAAATGTTTATTTATTATTATACATAATAAAAAAATGAATCGATTTCAACCAAATGACTCACCTACAAGTTTAGGTGAACGTATAGGTCAAAATAAAGCTGAATTACCACCATCTCTAATGCAAATGTCCGGGTTTAGACCACCTTCTATGCAACAATTGCCTTGTAAATCGATAAGTGACATAACTTTACCCCCAGCCAAAATTTCAAATGTAAATGAATTAGCTGGATATAAATCTTATATTTTTGGACATGGAGATAAACCAACTTTAAAAACTTCAATGTTTACCTTTCCCGAACAACATCCTTTAAATAATCCAATTCTAAAACCTGCAAATTCTTTCTTTGTGTGATATATTATATACAATGTCTAGTTTTGGAAAAGAATTAATCATGAATCAAAATGTTAATGTAGGAAATGCAGTATTTATTGGTAAAAAAAATAAAACAACAAAAACAACCTTAGAAATGCTTGGAGCTGATATTTATTTAGATATTGACGGTTCTCAAAGCCGTGACCCCGGTATTGTAAATTTGAATATGGCTGCAAAAGCAAATAAAATGAAAGTTAGATTTAATGGTTTGCCTATCGTAGATACAACTAATGTTCCTCCGGTTGAAGATATTACACAAGTAAATGGATTATATGTATTCAAAGCGAATCCAAATGATAAATTTGGAACGGTGTTTATGAAACTTGCTCAACCGTAAATTTAAAAATCGTATTATAATATATATAGATATATGAGTTCTTTCGGCAAAAATGTATTTCTTACAACTTTAAACAATGTAACCGACCCTGGTCCTAATCCTACCCCCGACCCATTAACAATTAATCAATTAAATGTAAATCAAATAGGTGATAATTCAAACCCTTGTCAAACAATTCATATGGCTTCAGATTTTTTATACCGTGGAGATATTTCATTTATTGATAATTCTGATGTAAATAATCAAAGAGAATTTATGAAATTACAGACTGACGGTGATTTAAATTTAGTGAATAATATTAATTTTTATGATTTTATTTTAAATAATCCTGCAAGTAAATCAAAATTTTCGATAGGTTTAGATGAACTTGATAGTTCTTTTGAAATTAAATCTTTAGATCCTGTTTCTCAAACGAGATTGAAAATAGGAGACAATGGTATAAATGAATGGTCATTTATGCAATTAACGCTCGACACCGAACCGCTTGGAGCCGGTGTACTTTTAAATGATGGACCTTTGATTTTAAACACAGGTGATATTACTTTGAATTCTGGTAAATTTATTGGTGACGGGTCTTTGCTTCAAAACTTGCCTTCCGGGGCTAACCAAAATTTACAATCTGTTACCGACCAAGGAAGTACAACTACCACAAATGATATTTCTTTTACCGGAACTGGAAAATTTACGATAAATCAAGATGAAATTGATGGTGCTTTAATTAGGATTAGAGGCGGTACTCAAGATGCTAAAATTCGTATTGGTGAAACAACAAGTGATGACGGATATATAAATGCACAACGTGCAATATTAATAGGCAGAAATGCTGGTTCATTCGGTTGTGGAATTGATGTTTTGGCTTTAGGTTCAGGTAGTGGATATGACCAAGCTGGGAATTATTCGGTAAATTTAGGAGATGATTCCGGACAAAGTAACGCCGGTGTGGAATCTGTTTCTGTAGGAAGATTTGCCGGCGAAGTTTTTAGTGGTCTAAATTCAGTGTCATTAGGTTCATATGCTAATAAGAATACCGGAGGAACTTCGTCTGTCAACAATACTATTTGTATAAATGCAACCGGTGTTGATTTAAATTCTGTAAATCCAAGTTCATTTACGGTAAAACCTATAAGACCAAGTCCTGATGTGACATTAGAAAATTTACAATTGTATTATGATTCAGTTTCCGGTGAAATAAAATCTGGTGCTATAAATTCGGGAAGTATTGGTAGTTTGAGTCAAGTTTTGGCTGTCGGTAATTCTGGAAATAATATTAATTTAACCGGTGATTTGGATTGTAGTGCTATACGACTTGTAAGTAGCATAGACTGGGCATATACAACGCCAACATCATCATTGACGACCGTAGGAATTCCTTTGACAGATTTGACAAATGCATATACGGCAACATTACCCACAAGTCCGGTTCCTCATACCGGTGATGTATTTACTTTTGTAAATAATACCGGAAATAGTATAAGTGCTGGAGATATTGTTCAATTTGACGACGACTTTACTAATATAAATGGTGTAAAAATATATGCAGCTTCGGCAAGTCAATCTAATCAAAATTGTATGCCTATTGGTGTTTGTGTTCAAAATTCAAACACAGGGAATTCTTGTTTTGTTTGTACAAAAGGATTCACAACTTGCAAAGCTATTGATGGAAGTTATGTTAAAGGTCAAATGTTAGGTTGTGCTTCGGGAGGTTCAGTCAATTCTTCACAAATTACTACAAATAATGTTGGAATTATTGGCGTGTGTATATGGAAAGTAAAGTTATAACAACTCCGGGTTCGGGAATATTGGTTTGGATTAAACCTGATTTTAAATTGTAATTTAATATATCACATAATTATATTATAAAATAAAAATGGCTTCTTTTGGTAAAGATTTGATTTGTAAAAATCTACAATGTACAACCGTTAATGGAAATGCACCGAGTGGGGGAAGATCAAAATGGCTTGATGTACAAGGAACAACAAATGATATTGAACGAGCTAACGGCAAAGTTACGGTAAAAGACGTCTTTGAAACAAAAACTTTACAATATCAAAATCTTGATATAAGAAATTTTCCAAGAAATAATCCAATACCCGGACAAAGTATTCGTATTTTAGAATTTGCAGAAAACTCTTTTAGTGCAATGTATTTATTTCAATTACAAGCTAACGAACTAAATAAAGATACTGTAAAATTCAAAATTCAACATGCTGATTATGAAGGTGTCAATAATATTATTGGAGACGAATATATTCTAAAATGCTCGGGTCTTGCTATATTTACTGGAATAAGTAACCCTTTCAGTTTGGTAGCTTCATCTAATGTTATTGGAAACAATAATCTCGAACTTCAAATTAGTTCACTAAATGGAAATTTTTCGACAAGTGCTAATGTACTTCGATTTGTATTAGAATTAAGTCGACAACCTTCGATTACACAAGAAAATATAGTTGTGTCGTAACTTTTTAATAAATTATATTTAGATTTATTTTAACGTATTTACATTTTATTATTCTTATTATTTTTATTTTATTTATGATAAATTCTTTTTTCCTAATTTATCATATTTATATTTATTCCACCGGAAACTCTCACCGAACCGGATAAATTCACCGGAAGCTCACCGGAAGCTCACCGGACCGGATAAATTCACCGGAAGCTCACCGGAATTGTCTAGGGTTTGGATGGTAGTAGGATGTTGTAGGGTTTGGCGATAAGATTTTTCCCCAACCCTAGGCGCAGCCTAGGGTTTTGTTGGTGGGGGAAAATTTTGTCGCCAAACGCTACATCATACTACTCTTATTATATGCAGACCCCTACTGTGCACGTGAAAGCGCCTCCCTCAAACACGGAGGGGTCGCCATGCCGAATATATCGGTTATGCACGATAATGTTGTTTATCTAAAACGTGCTTTATGAAGTCAGCTACTCTACGGTTGCCAACGGAACCGACGGTAATGTCCTGGTTGCGATGTAACCGTCGGTTCCGTTGGCAACCCTCCCCTCCCGGAACTGTTGGGATTCTAACCCAAGCTGAGTGCACTTAACGCACTCAGGCTACAGTCCCATCAGTACTTTTACTATTCCGTACTTCTTTCCAGCGCACCGTACCGTGACTGCGTGCTGCATCCGCAACATGCAGTCAGGGTTCTAACCGGCTTTCAAATCGAACCGGCAGCCAACAGGGTGGCGTATCCCCTCACATACACGTAATTCTAAACCGGTGTCACTTACCTCTAGACAACTGGCACGTATCCCTTGCCTGTGTCCCTTGGAATCTGTTCTGTCCCACCCGCCCCCGCCCCCGGAACTGTTGGGAGTTGAACCCAAGCCGAGTAGGGTAAGCCTCCGTACTCAGACAGCAGCCCCAAAATATATTTTCTAGCACTTCAACAAATTCAGCACAAGCAACTGAGTGCTTGCCTGAAGAGGGCCAAGCTAAGTCAAAGAAAATAGACTCGCCGGCTGGAGCGAGCCGGCTGCACGCTGAGAGTGGATTTCTCAGCATAGGAAATTTTGTTTCAGACCGCGAGAAAAAAACAAGGTAACGAGGATCGCTGAGAAGCAAAAATAGAGTTGGACACTAGCTCAATATGGCCCGCGGAAAAAAATATTGTTTCAAAGCAGCTTCTTGGAGTTTTTTAATCTCTGCAGGCCAGTCTGCAAACAAGAAACCACACGAAAGTTAGAAGGGGAAGCAGGGGTGATTAAACCCGAGGACGTCGAAGTCCGCCAGAGAAATATTCTCAGGACGCGCTGCTCCCTTTAAGAGAAAACGTACAGCCCTTCCTGCTGGGTCAAACAAGCTTGTGACCGAGTTTCGTGCAAGGCGATGCAGTACAGGGTGGACCACAATGAATCAACCTTATGAGCAGAAAATCAGTGCTTGCGCAGTGGCTCTCATGTTCCCACCGAACGCGGTAAACTTCTATCAACTGAGACTCGAACTCAAAATTCGGCTACATGGAAACTTTTCTAAAAAGCCTCATCTAAAATCTGAAAAAAGAAGATCGTATCCCTATGTACTAGTAATTTTACTAAATCAATGCGCGTCACCTGTTGCGTTAGCAAAAAGAAGGCGGAGCAAGCGACTACGTAGTCTGTTCGAAGCCAAACGCGATATATAGTGCAATTCAGTGCACGTGCAGGGTCAAAAATGTTTTCAGAGGGCTTGAAAAAAAAATGTTTTGAAGCACGCCGCCAATTGTGCCACGTAGGACGAGTGAGCGTCTGCGGAACTCCGTGGGGTCAGTCACCGGTTTTCGCGCGGAACGGAGGACGATTTTAGCACTAACAACTCATTCTTAAATCTCGATTTTACCGGTAGTCATGGGTGCCATGTGGAACCCACAGTTTCTGAATTAGTTTCTAAACAAAATAAAAAAGAAAGAACTCTTAGGAAAGAAGGTGTCTCATCTTCTAATCGAATATCTAAAAGGACAAGTAGTCAAAATAAAAATAATAAAGATAATGAAACGGAAATTGATTTACGATGATTTTTATCGATTGTATTATATATATTGTTATGGTAAGAGCTAATCAAACACAGGCTCAACGAAGGCTGAATAATAATGTTTATTGTGGATACAAAGACCCTGCACCCTCAGGTCGTCCGCTTGGAAATAAAATTCAATGTAAAGCTCGTCATCAATTAAGGCGGTATGGAAGAATTTTAACTCCTATGCTAGTATTTACCCCGGAAACGGGGTAAGATTAATTGACATATTCCTTAAATCTTAGCCCCATAATACCCCTCCGGGGACCCCCGATGACCTTGGTGGGTATGTCAAATTGACCGCATGAGAGCCATAAGCAACGATATATAGGGTCTTTCAGCGGACACCGTGGTATGAGAAAGTTCGAATGGTACGTCGATCAAAGATGTAATAAAGCCCATACTAGCATGGGAGTTAAGACCACCTCATCCTGCGGATAGACAACAAAATAGACGAAACAATTAATATATATGTAATATTATAAAATATATGAGAAAGATATTGACTGATGATATTGTCAAACAATATTGTCTAAACGAATTAGGCTTTAGAAATGCTGCATCTAATAAATCAATATTTCATGGATACTCTAAATTAGCTTCTAACAATTATGCTATGACCGCTCCTTCTCAAAATAGTGTTGAATTCTATACTTCTATTTCCCAAAGTCCTTTGATAAATTCAGCTGATTTGATTCAAAATTTAAAAAGAAGTGATGTCAATGTTTTTGTTCCGGGAAAATATACAAGAGCGGACAATTTACAAAGGTTTGCAGATTTAAGTGAATCTGATGTAGAAACTCCAAGAAGTTATGTATCACCTGATTCAGAACATGATGACGATGTTAAATATTTAGAAAGTTTGTCACCAACTCCAATAAATCAAGAAGAATCTGGACCATCAAAAAGAATGACAATAAATCCTTTTTTAAGACAAGCATTATTTAATTCAGGTCAAAAGGATAGAACACCTTCGGCTGACGATGATAATGATGATGACGATGATACGAGTGGTGTTCAATATATGGGTTTGGAAATGAGTCCTATTTCCACAAGAGCACAACGTGCAAATAAAGGTAATCAATTATAAATAATAATATATCATATTATATAAATGACTCGTGCTGAATGGAACGAAACATTAAAAAAATGTGCCAAAGAATATCATTCCAAAAAAGGCACGAAACCTCGTAAAAAATATTCCAAAAAGAAAAAGTTAAATAAATCTGCAAATATTCAATCACCACAAGTGACATCACGACCTATTGCAAATTTACCAACAAATAATAACAACCGAGGACCTGCAAGATTTCCTTTTAATTTAATTGTGTGAATTTCTTCAGTTTTTTCAGGGGGACAAAAAACCTCAAAAAAATAAAATCCACTTAAAGAGTGTAACTCAATAGTGTAAACAAAGCAAGATGAATACTAATGATAACAACCATTGTTGTATTTGCCTTGCGTCTTTTGACAAGTATGATTTCATTTGCCAAAGTTGTAACGAAGGAGTAATATGTGATGATTGTACTTATGAGTTGGGAGATGATATTGAGGAAATTGAAAAGTGTCCTATTTGTAGGACATTAAACTATCGTCACCATTATAAATGTGTGATAAGCAATTTGCTTTACTCCCAAATATTGCCCGATATTGGTTTGTGCTACTTGGAAGATGAAAATTCAAAAGCTTTGAGTGTGGCAAGAAGGAATGTCTTAGGTGAAGATAAATATGATTATCTAAAGGTTAAAATTTATGCATGTGGTAGAATAGATATCCATAATATAGAGTATTCAATTAATATTGACACAAGATGTGAGGGAATGTATGAGGCATATAATAAAATGTTAATAGAGGAAAATGAAAAAGAAAAAGAAATGTTCTTAAAACAACTTCCATTAAATCTTGAATCTTACAAAAACCAAGTTACAGAAAAACTAAAAGATTTACCGATTTCAAAAGTATGTTATTGGGATGAGTATTACGAACATCAAATGAGAGGTTATTTTGAAGAAATTGGATATGAGAGGGACTTGCATATGCAAGTGCAATTACCACGACTTAATGAAATACTACTTTATTGTTATAAAGTTAGATTTTGCAATGATTCATTATTTGATATGATAAAAGAATGTGTAAATTTTAGAGTTGTTGAAACAACTTTAATAAATGATTTTCAATATGCTTTAGAAAGTGCTTTAATAGTTAGAAGCATAGAAAATGGTGAAATGATTTAAGAACAATTAACATATATCTTATTGAAACATTAATTAATTTACTTTTTATTTACTTTCAATTTTATCTTTATCTTTTTATTGTAGATTTATTTATTTATTTTTTATCGTACTCACATTTAATCACGTAATTTATTCCCTATTTATTACGTAATTATTTCTTTAGGGTTTTGGAGGGACGCTATAGTCGGTACACTAGTAGTTTTATTTACACTCTTGCAAACCGAAAGTGAAAGCATTCTGACCGTAGCACAATATATAGTCATAGCTATACATCTCACAGCTTGTTATATGGAATTTGACATATCATTTGAAGAAGAACTTAGATTATATTACGAAAAGGAAGAAATAAGGACGATTAAGAGGCAAGAAGAGATAATAAATGATTTAAGAGGAATTCACTATCCTAGTAGAGAACTTAATTAATTTAAAGATTATGTTACATCATAATGTAAGAAACAATTATGGAAGCTATTCAAGACATGGAATGTAAACAATATATCAAACAATTTTATTTGTATAAAGATGAAGTTCAAAAAAAAATTCAAAATTTGCAAAAATCAGATTATTTAGATTACATTAAATCGTATTTTGAATATTTTATTAATCATAAAGTTATTTCTGATTTAGAAAAGGTAATCATTTTTTGGGGAAAAGATATTCATCATTATTTGCACATTAATTCAACATTACATCATTAAAGATTCGGAAAATAACGATATTCCAATAAAAGATATACATGAAGCTATATTATATACTTTGGTAATCAAAAATCTAGAAAACAAAGATTTTGATATTACTTCTTTAGTATATTTAGACATGAATGAATATCTACGTGAAAATTCCATTGACCAAGACTATAATGATTTACTATTTTTAGAGGCCAACAATCAACATATATCTTATTGAAACAATAATTAATTTACTTTTTATTTACTTTCAATTTTATCTTTATCTTTTTATTGTAGATTTTTTATTTGTTTTTATCGTACTCACATTTAATCACGTAATTTATTCCCTATTTATTACGTAATTATTTCTTTAGGATTTTTTCTTGTATTTATTAATCATTTATTATTGTCTTTAGGGTTTTTGGGGGGAGGCTATAATCGGTACACTAGTAGTTAGGTGCTCAAAAAAATTCATATCTTGGAGGACCAAGACTCAATAATTCAACATACATAGATGTCAATACCGCTCAAATTGATATAGATAATGCTGCAACTATATATTTAGTACAAATGCAAAAGAAACCTGATAGGGCTGACAACCAGTTTTTTAGAATTAATATGTCAGGTGACATTACTGGTTACAATGATATATATTGCAATAAGTTAATAACAAAAACTCTACTATATGAAAATCTCGATTTTTCTAATCTTCCTAGAATACAGCCTATAGCCGGTCAAGGTACACAAATATTGGAATTCCCTTCGAATACTTTTGGTGTAATGTGTATATTTCAGTTAGAAGGTGATGAACTAAATATTCAAAATATTAAATTCAAAATTCAACACGCAAATACACATGTGAATAACGAAATTGTAGACAATTGTGCTTTGATTTGTGAAGGTTTAGGTATGTTTGAACCAACAGATAACCCATATACATCAGTTGCATCTTCAAATTTACACGCGGCGAATAATTTGGAGCTTCGGATTTCTTCTTTGAGTGCAAATTTTGTAGCAGCAAATGTTATTCGATTTTTCTTGAAGTTAACTCCTCATTCTCCTAACCCTTAATTTCTTCGGTTTTTTCAGGGGGACAAAAAAACGGAAAAAACCTTGTATGTGTTTGTTAAACTATTGTATATTTATTGAAAGACTCTTTTATTTTGAAAAGACTTTTTATATGTACTTGAATGATATATTTTTACTTCTTGTAAATTTATTGTACATTTATTAAAAGAATCTTTTGTTTTTGAAAAGACTTTTTTGTAATATGTGAATGTATGTAATTATGTATTTGATAAATATACTTTTACTTATTGTAAATTTATTGTACATTTGTTAAAAGACTCTTTTTATTTTTGAAAAGACTTTTGTATCATATGTGAATATATGATGGTATATACTTGAATGCTATATTTTTACTCATTGTGAAATTTTTGTGCATTTCTTAAAAGACCATTTTATTTTGAAAAGACTTTTTTATAATATGTGAATGATCCTAAAACGACTTAAGAACAATTTATAATATATATATATATACATTTTTTTATTTTAGAACTTATTCGTTTATTATTTTGTTACACCTTTATTTACGTAATTTATTTATCATTTATTACGTAATTATTTATTGTATATTTATTGTATATTTCCTTGTCATTTTACTTGTCATTTTACTTGTATGACTGATGACATATATGACATAGGGTTATGACATATGTTATAGGGTTTTAAAGGGTTTTTATAGTGATGAAAAAGCGTGCCCTATAGTCGGTGCCTTACTACTGGGGAAACCTCTGCTAGATCGTGTTCAATGCTTTCTGTGGGGGAGGGGGGAGAGTGCATGCTTCGTACAATAATAGTATGACACAGGAGAGCATTCCTGGATTGTTTCGTTTACAGATGATGAAATCGTCGTATGATCACCCACCATTGATATCATAATGTTCACAATATTGCAAAAGCAAAAAACTTAGTGCATGCTTTTATTGCATGGCCGCGCAGCGGCCGAGGGGATGGGAGGGGGGGGGTTCATGTCGCTTTTTACAAAATCTGTCGTTTTCTATAGTATTTACATGTACTTAAATATGCAAAGAAACTCAATGCATGGTCACCCAACGTCCGATTTCCGAATATAATTATACTATGGCCGCGCAACGGCCGAGAGGGGGCGGGAGGGGGGTTCATGTCGCTGATATAATGGCGTTCGCGTCTAATTCTAAAAAAATAATATTTATCATTTGACATCACTCACATCGGATTAGAGAGGTTCCACAAAGTGGACAGAGAGTTAAGCGCGGAGAGTTAAGGGCATATCGTGTCATAGATTCCGTCGAATGCGATGGTCATGCGTCATAACTCGTTCATACTTAACTCTCCGCGATTTCTTAACTCTCTGCCCCCACTGTTAAGCTTCTCTTAACTCTCCGCCCGATGAACGACGAAGAGCTAAGGTAGACGTCCTAATCGGAAATTGGCTGGATGTAATCGATCTGGAATATTCTAGAATTCCGTTTGATCCTGCGTTCCCGCGTGGCCGACGAACTGTTTCTCCAGAAAACAAGGAAGCGTCAATTTAAAATTGACGTTCAGTGTGATTCTATGGTTTGGCGTCACGTCACGTCACGGTGCGTCGTTTTGAGTGAAGATGGCATGGGACCTGTGGTGAATTCCATATTTAAGTACATTCGAAAACTGTACAAAACGACAGATTTTGTACAAAGCGACGGAACAATTTCCGTGAGGTAACAGTTTTCTCAATTTTTTTGAATTTTTACAGCGCTAACCATAGAATCACCCTCAACGAGCACCGAAATCGAGAATCACAAATTCGTCGTTCGTCGTTTGTCGTTTGTCGTTCATCGTTCATGACTGCGGAAGCGATTTTGCCAAATCTTGAAACGAGCAGAGAGTTAAGCGCGGAGAGCTACGCGCGATGACTGTCATCATCGATAATATATAATAGAGGTTCCGCAAGGCTGTGGAGAGTTAAGCGCGGAGAGTTATCGATGATGACAGTCATCGCGCGTAGCTCTCCGCGCTTAACTCTCTGCTCGTTTCACGCTTTGGCAAAATCGCTTCCGCAGTCATGAACGATGAACGACAAACGACAAACGACGAACGACGAACGACGACGATTTGTGATTCTCGATTTCGGTGCTCGTTGAGGGTGATTCTATGGTTAGCGCTGTAAAAATTCAAAAAAATTGAGAAAACTGTTACCTCACGGAAATTGTTCCGTCGCTTTGTACAAAATCTGTCGTTTTGTACAGTTTTCGAATGTACTTAAATATGGAATTTCCCACAGGTCCCATGCCATCTTCACTCAAAACGACGCACCGTGACGTGACGTGACGCCAAACCATAGAACCACACTAAACGTCAATTTTAAATTGACGCTTCCTTGTTTTCTGGAGAAACAGTTCGTCGGCCACGCGGGAACGCAGGATCAAACGGAATTCTAGAATATTCCAGATCGATTACATCCAGCCAGTTTCCGATTAGGACGTCTACCTTAGCTCTTCGTCGTTCATCGGGCGGAGAGTTAAGAGAAGCTTAACAGTAAGGGCAGAGAGTTAAGAAATCGCGGAGAGTTAAGAGTTAAGAAGTATGAACGAGTTATGACGCATGACCATCGCGTTCGACGGAATCTATGACACGATATGCCCTTAACTCTCCGCGCTTAACTCTCTGTCCACTTTGCGGAACCTCTCTATTGATGGCATAGCGCAATGGTGGAGCGTCCAGCTTACATGCGATTCGTACCCTCACGCGGATGCGACATAATTTTACAGCGGAGTACAACTACTCGTACAGTTCCACTTCCAACCCCCGAAATCTGAGATCCCCCCTCCCCCGCAGCCCGAACTCAACAATAATAAAGTAAAAGTAGGAACTGCTGTAACGTATTGTCAAAGTAATAGACTTATCACAGCTTCACATTCATGGGAGCCAGGCATAGTATGCACGTGAGCCAGAGAATACTTCAAACCTAATTTTTGCACCAGCCATGTTTAGTTTCATCCCAAGATGTCTGGAAATGCTGCTGATGACAGGTTGGGTGTCACTACGACGTGCCTAGCAGTTTCTTGAGAGACGTGCTGGCAACGAAGAGAGAGAGAACGAGAGCTGACGTGGCGGTCGCTATCTTAGTCATGCGTGTTCAGGCGAAAAACGTACTCATCATGTCCTTGAGGCACACCTTGGTGTTACTGATTGGTGCATTCCTCGGCTACTACTCCTCAAACATATTGCTCGTAGGTGTTCCGCGGTCCGCTGAACAGCACGCTGGTACCGTGGAGGCATCCTGGCAGGCAGTTGCTTTGCAGACGGGAACTGATAAGAGTGGCAATCCACATGTCGAACCTTGCTTCTCAAACAAACTCCATTGTAATAACTACAGTGCTATGTACGAAGAGTTCCTGACTCCTTACCGCAGTCTTCCAGCGAAGATTCTTGAAATCGGGCTGGGGTGTGATATGATATACGGACCCGGGAAGTCACTTGACCTCTGGACACGATATTTTACGAATCCGCTCGTGGAGATCACCTTCATCGAGTTGGATGCACAGTGTGTTCAGCGGTTTGGCGAGCAAATATATAAAAACGGGAAGAAGGTCTCGGTTGTTGCGGGAGACCAGGCTAATGTTTCTCTTCTGGCCGAAGTTACCCGTCGGTACGGTCCTTTCGATGTTGTCATTGACGACGGTGGCCACACCTTTCACCAACAGCGTACGTGTATTGAATTTTTTTTAAACACTGGATTAAAAAGTTCAGGCTTACTCTTCATCGAAGACCTTCACACGAGTTTCCTCTGGAAACCGGATGTCGCTGGGGCAGATCGTGTGAATTTCGCTTTCAGGCAGCTAAGTGATGTCTTATTAAGCTCTGGTTTACCAGACAAACGCTATACGCCAACGGACAAGACGGTCCTAAACGTTGCGAGGTTTGTCCGCTGGTTTGGCTGTCAACGGCGTGCTTGTTTTATTCGTAAAACATAGGTGTCTTCCACAGTGGTCCATATTTTCGTGACTGCAAGAAGTCGTTACGTGGTTCTGTGTTGCTGGATGCGTGTGTTGACACCCTAGGGGACGGACTACATTGTTGTGTAAATTTTCACTCCAGTGCTAAGGTTACTTAAGAGTGCATAGGTACGAACTCACCACAGTTTTCATTTCAAATGGAAAACTGAAATTGATTTCCTTATTTTCACCTTAGCTTTAAAACTCTTGTGCACAGGTGTTCTTTACACTGAAGAGTTCGTTGGTGTCTGTCCAGCACGCACATTCCCCCTGTTAGTCGGTCCTGTAACCTTATGTGATGTTCTGTTGGTAGTTATGTTGTCAATTAATAGTCTTATGAAAATTTATGAAACCACTATTAAATAATTAAAAGGAGTAGAATACTACTGACTCTAGGATGCCGAAAAGACTATGAAACATGATCAATCTATACAGGGTAAGGCCCTAAATAAAAATTACAATAAATGATGTAATTATATTATTGGAATTAAACAAAAGTGATGAAGATTAAAATTCCAAGTGGACAAAAAGTTCTCAGAATTTATATGTTAATAGTCCATAAATTGTCAAACTTTCCTCAAATGAAATTTTGCTCTCTATATGTTAAGTGTAATCTAAATTTTTAAGTAATACCTCTAATTTTTTTTCACTTTTATAACTCGTTTTTATGGATACATCAATATACTTGTATTTTTCTTCAACAAGATATACTTTTCTCACATTAGTGAAAGCCGGTGATTTTTCATTGCAATCATTTCCTTCAAGTTCATCACACAAACAAAAATTCGACACTTCCGAGGTGAATTGAAATTTCCAATTTTCTGAACGACATATAGGACACTCTTCAACCCCAAAACACGTTTGATTTTTCATTTTTTCCGAGCACTCATTACACATTGTACCTTCGTTGCAAACTTGACAAATAAAGTTGAATGTTTCATAAGATTTGTGTTCAAAAGACTCAAGGCAAATACAACAATGTTTGCTATCATTAGTATTCATCTTGCTTTGTTTACACTACTAGGTTACACTCTTTAAGTGGATTTTATTTTTTGAGGTTTTTTGTCCCCCTGGAAAAACCGAAGAAATTCGTGATGACACAACAACATTTTCTTCCAATAAAGTTGTTGAAAAAGCAATAGAAGTAGTGTAGTACCGATTATAGCGTACCACCAAATAACTAAATAATAAATACAAGAAATAATTACGTAATAAATTGAGAATAAATTACGTGATTAAATGTGTATACAATAAAAAATATATAAAAAATCTACAATAAAAATAATAATAATAAATGTAAAATAAAAACAAAATATAAAAGATAAAGATGTAAATTGTAAGTAAATGAAAAGTAAATTAATTAAGTTCTCAATATATATACATGTTAATTGTTCTTAAATCATTTATGGGAGTTTAATAAGTCTTTGGATTAATTCTTGTTTTCTACCACTTACTTTCAATTTGTTCTTTCTACATTCTCTCTTTAAATCAACAAGTAAATATGTTTTGAGGTCAACGATATGATTATGTATTTTATATTGGTCCCAAATTATGAATTTTTGCCATGCTCTTCCAGAAAACCCCTTTTTATCGTAGTGTTTTCTTTCATATTTGCGAAAAACTTTATATGTATCCTCTTGAAGGATATTGTTTGTATCTTTAATAAAATTGAAAATGATGTGCAAAAAAATCATGTTTTAATCGTTTTTTACCAAGAATAAACCAATATGATAAGTTATCTTTTCTTGACCACTCAATTATTTCGTCAAATACATCTTTCATTTCAAGTTGATGTTTCATAATGTAAATCTTTTCTTGAAGTTCACAAGGAAGATGGTTAAATGTGGTATTCATTCTTGCTTTGTTTACACTCTTTAAGTGGATTTTATTTTTTGAGGTTTTTTGTCCCCCTGAAAAAACCGAAGAAATTCATTATTAAAAGTACGGTATGCGTATCGATTCCAATACGAAACGTAAAGTGTTATTTGAAAATTGTTCGCCGGAAAAGTCCGTTATTCTTAACTCAACTTCGTTATCAGCTTTAATATAATTTACACTTGAATTTAATGTAAATCTTTTTGCTTTTGTGGTATTGACCGTTATCGTTGAACATCCCAAAAGATATTCCGTACCAATCTTTGGTTGAATTGTAGTATCGGCGTGTGTTATTCTAAACTTGACATCGTCTGTACCATCAGTAGCTATAGTAGCAAAATCCAAGTAAATAAAGAAACTATCATCAGGAAATTGAATGGTTCGTATATTTTCATTTCCGGGTGCTGAAAGCGTAGTCACTCTTGAAATTTCAGTAGTAAGTAGAATACTGCCGATTATAGCCTGCCCCCAAAACCCTAAAGACGATAATAAATGCTTAATGAATACAAAAGAAAACCCTAAAGAAATAATTACGTAATAAATAGGGAATAAATTACGTGAATAAATGTGAGTACGATAAAAAAATATAAAATCTACAATAAAAAATAAATAAAAAAATCTACAATAAAAAGATAACGATAAAATTGAAAGTAAATAAAAAGTAAATTAATTAATGTTTCAATAAGATATATGTTAATTGTTTTTAAATCATTTATTTATTTATGGAAGTTTAATAAGTCTTTGAATTAATTCTCTTTTATTACCACTCACTTTGACTTCGTTTATTTTACAATCATTTTTCAATTCATATGCTTTTGCAACGTTCAAACGTTTAATTAATGATTCTATTTTATTAGAAATCTCAGTAGTATACTACCGATTATAGCCTGCCCCCAAAACCCCAAAGACGATAATAAATGATTAATAAATACAAGAGAGAAAACCCTAAAGAAATAATTACGTAATAAATAGGGAATAAATTACGTGATTAAATGTGAGTACGATAAAAAATAAATAAAAAATCTACAATAAAAAATAAATAAAAAAATCTACAATAAAAAGATAAAGATAAAATTGAAAGTAAATAAAAAGTAAATTAATTAATGTTTCAATAAGATATATGTTAATTGTTCTAACGATAAGTTCTATATAAATATACGTGAGTTGTTTTTAAATTCATTTATATATTACTAAAATATAAGTCAGAGTCAGAGTTAAAGTTAAAGTTAGAGTTAGAGTTAGATTTTATAATATTTCTATGAAAAATAAAAATAGCAACAATCTACGATTGTAGCCGAGTAAAATATAAAAATATTATATGAATCTTAGTTAAAGTTAGAGTTAAAGTTAGAGTTGGAGTTAGAGTTAGATTTTATAATATTTCTATAAAAATAAATGTAAATGAGAATCATAACATAATGTAAATAACGAAATAGAAAAAAGTAAATTCTAAATATAATAAAAGTAAATTCTAAAAAAATAAGTCGTAGTTAGAGTTGGAGTTGGAGTTGGAGTTGGAGTTGGAGTTGGAGTTGGAGTTGGAGTTAACTTCACACAATTAAATTAAAAGGAAATCTTGCAGGTCCTCGATTGTTATTATTTGTTGGTAAATTTGCAATAGGTCGTGATGTCACTTGTGGTGATTGAATATTTGCAGATTTAATTAACTTTTTCTTTTTGGAATATTTTTTACGAGGTTTCGTGCCTTTTTTGGAATGATATTCTTTGGCACATTTTTTTAATGTTTCGTTCCATTCAGCACGAGTCATAAATGTGTATATATTAATATATATATTTTTATGGTTGATTAGCTCTACTTGCACGTTGTCCTCTTGTATACATTTGCGGACTTGCTTCTTCTTCTATAATTTCCACACCACTAATATCATCATCGTCATCATCAATATCTAAACGTGCAGGGCTAAGGGAATCTTTTTTAGCTGAATTGAATAATGCTTGTCTTACTAAAGGGGTTCTTCGTCCGGAAGGTCCAGATTCACCTTGACTTTGGGGTGTGTTAAACGGAGATGAAGCTTGTTTTAACATAGGATTTGGAATAATTATTCCGGAAGGTCCAGATTCTTCTTGATTTATTGGAGTTGGTGACAAACTTTCTAAATATTTAACATCGCCATCATGTTCTGAATCAGGTGATACATAACTTCTTGGAGTTTCTACATCAGATTCACTTAAATCTGCAAACCTTTGTAAATTGTCCGCTCTTGTATATTTTCCCGGAACAAAAACATTGACATCACTTCTTTTTAAATTTTGAATCAAATCAACTGAATTTATCAAAGGACTTTGAGAAATAGAAGTATAGAATTCAACACTATTTTGAGAAGGAGCGGTCATAGCATAATTGTTAGAAGCTAATTTAGAATATCCTTGAAATATTGATTTATTAGATGCAGCATTTCTAAAGCCTAATTCATTTAGACAATATTGTTTAACAATATCATCAGTCAATATCTTTCTCATATTTTTTATAATATTACATATATATTAATTGTTTCGTCTATTTTGTTGTCTATCCGCTGGATGAGGTGGTCTTAAAATTCTTCCATACCGCCTTAATTGATGACGAGCTTTACATTGAATTTTATTTCCAAGCGGACGATTCCCCGGTGCGGGGTCCTTATATCCACAATAAACATTATTATTCATCCTTCGTTGAGCTTGTGTTTGATTAGCTCTTACCATGACAATATATATAATACAATCGATAAAAATCATCGTAAATCAATTTCCGTTTCATTATCTTTATTATTTTTATTTTGACTTCTTGTCCTTTTAGATATTCGATTAGAAGATGAGACACCTTCTTTCCTAAGAGTTCTTTCTTTTTTATTTTGTTTAGAAACCAATTCAGAAACTGTAGGTTCATCACTGGATTTCTTATTATTAGAATTGTTACCTTGGACTTCCAATAATTCTCGTGGTTTATATCGACGTGCCAAAGTTTCTTTACCGTCTTCGATGATATAACTCAATCCTTTCATAGATTTTACTTTATATATTTTTGTCGACCATCGTTGAGATTCTTTATCAAACGTTTTAGTTTTAATTTTAATCCTAACTTTATCACCCGGTTTTATATCTATTTTTTCAAGAAGCTTAGTCAATTTATTCCTTTTCAATAAAATATTTCTGATGGTCTTTGTTAGGTTCATATTATCAGGAGTTGATTTATCGATATTTGCAGAATTTTGTGTACTATTATAATTTTTGACAACATAATCCAAATAATCAATCCAGTTTACGGTGTCTTTACTTTTTTCTATTTTTTTAAATTTCAATTTTAATGTTCTATTGAATCTTTCTATCATACCCATAGTAGTATGGTCTTCGGTTTCATTTAAATAATGCTCAATATTGTTGTCCTTTAATAATTTTTTCATAGATTTATTTGTAAATTCTACACCATTGTCCGTAGTCAATACATTCATTTTTGAATCTTTTATTAAATTTTTAAAAGCAGGAATTATTCCTTCAGCAGAATCAATGTTTTTGTTATTTTTGTCTTTAACAGTTTTTGATTTTAATGGATATGCATAAGCCTTTCGTGTATTGATATTGATAGCCGTCAATATAACGGAGTAGCCTCTATTTTGTTTTTTGAATTCAGGAATAAATGCTAAATCAGCCTGAACATAATTCTTGTTAGGGTCTTTACCGTAAATAGGAAATAATTCTTTTCTATTGATTTTATTTTTTTGAGAAAATGTTTGATTGACTTCAGTTGCTTCGATGGCTTCCTTAACTTGTTTTTGTGTGACCTTATAGCCAAGAGATTTTAATTTGGCCGTGAATGGTGATACAGCACTTAATCCTATTTCGGGGTCTAAATAAAAGTCTTGTATTTGTTTTTCAGTGATTGACTATCATGTATTATTATTCATTATTATAAAGGAATATCTTTATGTCCCCAAGGTAGGATATTAAATGTTTCCCACTGAATATATGCTTTATCATAATTCAATGAAAATGATTTCGTTTCGGTTCGTGTTTCTATACCAAGAGCTGCATAATGTTTGTTTTCATCAATTTTTCTTGGTTTTCTAAGAACATCGTAG
Source organism: Cymbomonas tetramitiformis (assembly GCA_001247695.2). Classification (NCBI taxonomy): domain Eukaryota; kingdom Viridiplantae; phylum Chlorophyta; class Pyramimonadophyceae; order Pyramimonadales; family Pyramimonadaceae; genus Cymbomonas; species Cymbomonas tetramitiformis. The sequence goes on from LGRX02000339.1 coordinate 84,313, forward strand.
TAGTATGAACATCGTAGCGTTTGGCGACAAAATTTTCCCCCACCAACAAAACCCTAGGGCTGCGCCCTAGGGTTGGGGTAAAATCTTATCGCCAAACCCTACAACATCCTACTACCATCTAAACCCTAGACAATTCCGGTGAGCTTCCGGTGAATTTATCCGGTCCGGTGAGCTTCCGGTGAGCTTCCGGTGAATTTATCCGGTTCGGTGAGAGTTTCCGGTGGAATAAATATAAATATGATAAATTAGAAAAAAATTATTTATCATAAATAAAATAAAAATAATAAAAATAATAAATAGTGAATTCGTTAAAATAAATCTAAAAGTTACGACACTACCACATTTTCTTCTTCTATCAAAGTTGTTGTGTAAGGAATAGGAATCAATTCCATAACAAACCTAAATTGTAAACCAACTGTTAAAATTGTATTTTCGCCTGATTGAAAATATGCTTCAACATTATTTGGAGCAAGAATACTTGTACCGGTCAACATATTATATGTATTTCCCGTAACATTAATAGTTGAAATTCTTACAATATATTGTGTACCTATAACGTTATTGATATTTGCAATACTATGTTGAACTTTGAATTTTGTAAGAACTACTTGGGGGTCCGTCATATTGTGATCAGCCGCTGATAATGTAAAATCAAAATAATTTATGAATGAGGTGTCAAATTTTAATATTCTCATTCCTTGACCACTTTCAACCAATCCTTTTTTACATTGTGCATAGGTCAATTTATCAACTAAAATTAAAGTGTCCGCCTGAGCCGTGGTACACGAAACGCCCGTTGTAATGGTAGATTCTGCACTCAATACTCCGTTTGATGTAACATCTGCATTAGCCGTAGCCGGAGAAAGAATTGCAGGAGCACCGCCGGGAATTGCGGGTGTTTCAGCGCATTTTGAAGTTTGAACGGGAGTAGTATGATGTAGCGTTTGGCGACAAAATTTTCCCCCACCAACATAACCCTAGGCTGCGCCTAGGGTTGGGGAAAAATCTTATCGCCAAACCCTACAACATCCTACTACCATCCAAACCCTAGACAATTCCGGTGAGCTTCCGGTGAATTTATCCGGTCCGGTGAGCTTCCGGTGAGCTTCCGGTGAATTTATCCGGTTCGGTGAGAGTTTCAGGTGGAATAAATATAGATATGATAAATTTATGATTGATAAAATATAAATATTAAAAGTTTAAATATGTGAAATGGAAATTAGATAATGAATAAAAGAAGTACCCGATTTTGAAAAAGAATTTAGTGTTAGATTTAAAAAAGCTTGATACAAATTAGTCATATCAACACATCCTTCATTATTATGCCAATCTTTTGCTACTTCTTGTATTTCTTCACATACATCTTTCATTTCCAATTTATGCTTTCTCTTGTAAATTTCTTCTTGCATATCAATAGGTAAATTTTCAATCATTTCGAATAGATTAGCCATTATTGTTATAATCATATGAATCGATGTCTTAAAGTTAAATAAAAACACGTTGATAAATAAATATAAATATGATTAATTAGAAAAAAATTATTATAATTGCAACAATAAAATAAAACTAGTAATAATATATTTGATTTTAACTTTTAATTCCTATAGTTTTTTTAAATTATCTATTTCGCCTATTTTGTTGTCTATCGGCTGGATGAGGTGCTCTTAAAATCCTCCCAAAACGTCTTAATTGACCAATAGCCTTACATTGTACTTTATTCCCGAACGGACGACCTAAAGGTGGAGGATCCTTGTATCCACAATAAATTCTATTATTCCGTCTTCGTTGTGGTTGTGCTTGATTTGCTCTTACCATAATAATATAATATAATAAATAATATAATATTTATCGTAAATTGGTGAAATAAATATAAAAATAATAAATTTAAAAAATCATAAATAAAATAATTAAAAAAAATGTCATTAATTTGATTTTACTTTGCAACTCCTATGATTTTAATACTTATTATTACTACGCCGTCTACATTTCCTCTATAAATTCCATCATTTATTGTCAAGTCGTATGTGTCTTTTGTTTTCAAGATGGTGCAATTAGGGCTAACATTTGTATGCCATCGATGGTACCCTTGGGTCACTATTTACTCGTGAATTTTATCATGCATGGATTTTTCTATTTTTATAATTTTTGTTTTAATAGTGGTTGTTATATTGAATAAACAACCATCGTTGTCCTCAATAAGTTCCGTAATTGTATAAGGAACTATACATGGTTTTATGAACTCAATTTCACAAATTAAGTAAGTTGACTTTTCTTCATTATTATATTGATTTTTCAAAAGATCACAAAATTTCAAATATTCTTCGTTTGTTAGCTTGGTTTTCACATCATCGACCATGTTTTGAATACCATGAAGATTAGAAGTAGAAGCCATTGTGAGTATATACCGAAGGGAGTCGGTGTCTTAAAGTTAAAAACATAAACTAACTTAAAAAATAAATATTATAACTTAATTTAATAAAATGATTTCGGTAGTTAAATATAATAATTTTGATATTGAAAAATTGAGTATTGAAAATGTTGATTTTACAAAAATAAAAAGTAAATCTAAACCATATAAGTTTATAAGTATTCAATATGATCAAAAGCCGTTATACTTAGAAACACCAAAAATGCATTGTCCATTTGGAATAAACAACTTTGAAGGGAGTGACCGGTATAATATTTCGTTTAATTTAGTTGAAGATATGGAAAATATTATATTAGCTATAGAGGATAAAATTGTAAATCATATTTATGAAAATCAAATAAAATATTTTTCCAAAGATACTTTTAAACTTTTAAACTTTCAAACTTGAAAGAACTTTTTAATAGCTCGATCAAAGTAAATCAAAATAAGAATTATTCAAATTTATTTAAATGTCAAATAGATAATGCTAATAGTGATTTATATGATAGGAAAACCGGAGAGGATTTGGAAATTACAAAAGAGAACACAATGAATACAAAAATACAATCTATTATTAGAATTCCTGGATTTTATATAATGAATAAAATGTATGGTATTTCATATAAAATTGATCAAATGCTTTTAGATAAAAATAATATTACAAATGAAAAAATATTTTTATTCACTGATGATATATAATAAAGAAACAAATGAGTAAATCAATCACCGAGAAACAAATACAAGATTTCTATTTAGACCCGGAAATAGGCTTATCAAACATAAGTTCATTCACATCAAAATTAAAAGCAAAAGGTTATAAAGTTACACAGAAACAAGTAAAAGAGGCGGTCGAAAAGACTGAAGTCAATCAAACTTTTTCAGGTAAAAAGAAAATAAATAAAAATGAATTATATCCAATTTATGGTAAAGACTTCAAAAAATTTTATATTCAAGCTGACTTAGCATTTATTCCAAAATTTAAAAAACAAAATAAAAATTATGCAGTGATATTAACGGGAATAAATATAAACACGCGGAAAGCATATGCTTATGGGTTAAAATCAAAAACTATAAAAGATAAAAACAATAAAAATATAGAGGCAGCCGAAGGTGTCATACCGGCTATGAGAAAATTGATTAAGGATTCCAAAATGAATGTATTAACAACGGACAACGGTAGTGAATTTGTGAATAAAGCTATGAAGAAACTTTTGGAAGATAACAATATTGAACATTATTTGAACGAACCCGAAGACCATAGTACAATGGGTATGATTGAGAGATTTAACAGAACATTAAAATATAAATTAGAACTTTATTTTAAAAGTAAAGATACCGTCAATTGGATTAATAAATTAGATACTATTGTAAATAATTATAATGAAACGAAAAATGTAGGAAATATAGATAAGTCTGCACCAAATGATATGAATGAAGATAGAGTATTAAGAAATATTTTATTAAAAAGAAATATATTAACAAAAATACTTTCTAAAATTGATATTAAACCTGGAGACAAAGTTAGAATTAAAATTAAAACTAAAACTTTTGATAAAGAAACTCAACGATGGTCAACTAAAATTTACAAAGTTAAAAAAATGGAAGGCTTGTCTTATGTAATAGAAGACAACAACGAAACTTTAGCTAGAAAATATAAACCAAGAGAATTATTAGAGGTAAAAGGTAATGTTTCAAATAACGGTAAAGATAAAGATGAACTTACCGTGAAAGAGTTAGTAACAAAACAAAATAAAAAAGAAAGAAAAACTAAACGCGAAGGTGTTTCAGCTTCAAATAGATTAGCAAAACGCACTCGTAGTCAAAATAGAAATAATAATGAAAATGAAGAAGAAATTGATTTAAGATAAGTTATATCCCTCAGGTCGTAATTGATATGGGTTTATTTTATCAACTTCTTCCAATTGTTCTTGTATCTCTTCAAACTCTGGATTCAGTTCGTCCAAGGTGCCTTTTAAGTTTGACAACCATCCTTTTGCATATATCTTCTTTTCAATTTTAGTCTCAAGTCCTTGAGGTGTCAAAAATTGAGGTAATTCAATATGTAATGCAGATTCGATGCTTTGACCTTTAACATTTATGGTGCATTTTACAATAGGCTTGGAGATATGCTTTTTTTGTTTTCTAATCACATTATATGTCAACTCTGCAAATTTATCATCAATTTTATCAGTTTTATTCTTAACCATTTGTACCATTGATTCATGATTAATAATTTTACTGTTTTGGTGTGACAAATAAAAACCTTTACTTTTGGTAAGAGGCTCAGCATTTGAGAATTTTAATGTGTATGATTTTGGACCGGTGGCTGCATATTCTATACATTTTTTACCTTCTAACTCGTCCGTTAATTCGCCCAAAAAGTCACCTAAATCATTTTTATATACATGGTCATTAACTCCTTCTTTTTCAATATATATACAAGAGTCTGTATCAGTATATAACACATTGTCAAACCCCACCTTTTCACACAAATCATACAACTTTAATCTTGCATACGCGGTTGTAAATACCCCTATGATTTCACTTGTCGAGCACTTGTCCGGACCTTCAAAATATTCATCTTTGAATCGATAATTCATAATACATTTTTCATTTCCTTCTATACCGGCAAATTCGTAATTCATTTCATATTCTTCGTCGAAAACCATTGCATAAAACTCACTTGGTTCACTTATAATTTTAGTTTTCATTTTGTTCAATTGTTGTACCCATTTGCCCCATAGCGCACACAAGTAAAGCTTTGCCACCGCTCGCTTTCCTGGATTTTTCTTGATTTGAGATTTGTCCAAATGAATACCTTCTCTTTCAAAATATTGTTTTATATATTTGTCTTTATCCATTTCAGTTTTAACCCATTCAGGGTATCCGCTCGCTTCTTGTTTGATTTTCAAAAATTTATTAACATAAGGTGCAAACAATTTAGTAGAACGTTCTTTCCAGTGTCTAATTTCATATATTTCCAATAATTCATATCCCATATCAATTGCTTTATCAACTTCAATGGTACTCCAAGTTCCTATTTGTTCATGTAAAGTAAATTTTAATTTACCATTGTCTCTACATGGAAGAACCGGAAATTGTAAATTTGATGGAGGTTTCACTTTACAATAGATAACACCGAAGAACTTTTCAGCTTCGTTTTTATACCTCGATAGATATTCCTTGACCGAAACATTTTTAAGTTGCTTATCAAACCCAATAGGATACTCACAATATTTCATAACCCAAGGATATAAACTAGTAAAATCTAGATATCTCAATGTTTCACCAAATTTCTTTTTCCAATATAATTGCTCTGGGTTTGTCCTACCTCCTAAAAATGCATCTCTAATAAGAAGGTCAGGTTTGTAAGTTTTCATAAAGTCAATTACTGATTTTTCTATTTTTTTTAATGTATTCCAACCACACTCATATATATCTTCAACAATATATCCTAAATTTTGTATTATTTGTTTTTTTTCTTTCGTTTTTCTATCTAAATCTCCAAAAGTAATACTAGAGTCTCTTGATACATTTGCTTTTTGATTGGGGTTGTAAATTGCAGGATTTCCATGAAATCGATCACCATTAAATTCGAATATTTCATTTGTTTCCTCGCAATAACCGTCCGCTATGAAGTTTGTTTTTGGAATTTTATATTCTCTAATTATTTTGATACCTTTAGAATGTTCCAAATAATTGATCCATTCAGCACACACTTTACTTTGTTTCTTAATTCTATAATATCCAATGCTTTTTTTAGGCATAATGTCTTTTCGATGAATATGTTGTGCCGTTGATGCAATGGTCATAAAGTTGAAAGGGTCGGTTTCACATGCTTCCAACAATACACTACGATATTCTAAACATGATTTTCGAAGTATTAAAACATCATTTGAACAATACTTTCGTAATTCATTTTTATTGTTCCAAACAAAAACTTTGTCATCACATTTTTCATTGTACCAAATATCGAATTTTTCTTTATCTTCACATTTCATTTGTTCCGGACAAAAGTAGTGTCTACTAGGTATTTTTCCGGTATAATTCCAATTTTCCTTTTTATTAAATAAATGTGGATAATAGCCTTTTTCTACGTCATTTTCTAAACCCCATGTCTTTGGTAACTTTGCAAGACCACAACTAAAATGATTTATCGAGTCAATCAGTGTGACTCCTAAATAGGTCAACTTCATTATTTTATTCCCAACTCTAATAATTTCTGGCATTTTTTTACTATCATCGAATTGATGCATTACTAATATTGCTTAAAAAATGAGCAAGAAATCATAAGCTTTACCATTGTGTGCAATAAAGGTGTATCCTTTATGTTTTGCACTAAATAGAAATTCCAAAAATGAATGCATGTCATGATGTTCAAATCCTTCGACCAAATTGTCATGACTCTTTGGATTTTTTGTGTCATCTAAATATTGAGTAATTGCTAAATTCATATGATGTTTATAATGAAACTCTCTAGTCTTTTCATTTAAATATTTTGTTTCTTGTGTACATTCAAAATCGAAAAAGGCAAGTTTTTCAATTGGGTCCTTTTTATTTGCTTGTTGAATATAACATTGATGATGATTTAAGTCGCAATAATCTTCACAATTCTTACATGTTGAATGACCACATATATGTTTAATTTTAGTTTCATAATGTGTATGACATTCTTTGCAATAATGCACTTTATCACATGTAGATTTTAGATGATGGTCATGACAATCCTTATTAAAAAAGTGTCGGTCACATTTTTTACAATATATTCTATGCACTAATTTTTTGTCATATTGATTTTTTTTATCTTTAAAAATACATTTAGTACTAAAACACCGTGGACATGATTTTGAACGAGTATCTAAAAATGCAACGATGTTGGTAATTGGTTCATAATGTTCTTGTTCAGCGTCATAACATATAAAGTATAAATTTTTGTCATCATCAAATATTTGGTTGTCACCACTAGGATAAATTTTACGTTGTCCAACAACACTATGCTCTTGATAAACAACAATATGTGCATTTAATGCTTTCTCATATATTGGAATGTCTCTCAAAACATCAATTTGCTTATGAGGGTCGATACCGACTAATTTTCTAATTTCATTTCCTAATTTTGTCCGTGTTTGTGGTCTTTTAACGTGAATCAACGTTTTCCAAAATGTTTTGTTGGTTTCTTTACAATGTAAATGTTGCAAAATAGCTAGAGAAATATCAAGACATTTATTATTATTGTTGTTCAATGTAATACAACTTTTCTTTTTGAATCGTTCTTCTTTATTTCTCGATTGTGGATTCGCCGAACCACCTTTAATAGCTTTAACGGTGTGGACAAAGAGAGTAATACTTTTAATAAATCCATGTTCTTTTAATTTTTCACTTTGAGCTATTTTTTCGATAGCTTTTTGTAAATTTTCAGGATGATAACCTAAATAAATGTCATCGTTTTTTATTACATAATTATCTTCAAATTGTAACTCAAATGATATCAATTGTTTGTCATCACTTGATGCTTCGGGAACAAATCTACGTAAACCTTTTATTTCAAAAAGATTAAAATCTATTGGTCCGTAGATATCTTTTCTAGTTTTAAATTTATCGATATACTCGGTGCGTTTGGTTTTTTTAATTTCTTTGATATTTTTAATATCAGTTTTTACATTATTTACAAATTTGTTAACCTTTTCATTTTTCTTTTTATTTATATTTTTTCGTGAAATTTCACGGTATTTTTTGAAAGTTTTAGATTTTCCATTGTATTTGTCTTTAATTTTTGTTTTCAACGATTTTTCATAATCATTTTTTGTAATAATTTTTTTAGATTTTTTCCTTCCATTTATTATTTTAAAACTTTCTAGAATATCTTGTAAATCAGCAAAATCTTTTCTAGTTTTTGCATCTCTCATTTCAATGTTGAAAGCTTTCCATTGACTAGGTGTAAGTTTAATATTTGAGGTGTTAAGTTTGGACATGGGAGAGGCTTTTATAATATATATATAAGATTATTTCTTTAAGCTCAATTGGGTTAGTACATTGGACTAAAAAATCACAATAATTTTGAGCATTGTGTTAGTAATTCATACTGTTTTGGTATGTCGAATGATGATTTTTTTACAGCTTGAATCATATCATCAATAGTGATATGGTATAATTTGACGGAATTTGCTTTGATGGGCAAACCTCTTTTAATTCGTAAATTTAATATACGTTGTTTTAAAACTTTATCTTTGTTAATCTTGTAATGTTTAGCCACATCTAAATTGTTTTTTTCTGCTGATTTTTTGTAATAAGTATTTCCAAACTTTGAAATAACTTTCTCCATATATATGGGATATAATATAATAACCAAAAATATTTTTAAATTGTTTAAGTTATATAAAAATGGACATTTTAAACAATTCATGTGATTTTCAAGCATTTGTTTCAGGAATTATTCTTATTATAGGGGCTGTTTTTACGGGAATTAGATATAGTCGTTGTGAAACTATAAATTCACCTTGTATAAATTGTAAAAGGAAAATACTAGAACAAGAAGAAAATACTATTAATGTTTAGAAATTTTAATTTCTTTTTATATCTATTATATTCTAATAAAACAATGGGTTACCGCAAAGGTGAGAAAATAACAGATGAAAAAACTTTAGAAAGATTGAAAAATGCAAGATTGAAAGCTTTAGAAGTACGAAGATTAAAAGCCGAAGAAAAAAAAAATATCAAAATTGCAAAAGATCTTGAAAAACAAAAAGAAATATTAGATGCAAAAGAAGTTATTAAAAATCACCAAAAACCGGAAAAGGACGAAATTGAAATTCAACCGGAAGTAAAAAAAGAAGTTGTGAAAAATAAAAAAATAAAGAATAAAAAACCAAAAGTTATTATTGAGGAAATTCATGAAAGTTCTAGTTCTAGCGAAAGCGAACCGGAAGTTATAGTTAAAAAGAAAAGAATTTCCAAAAAAAATAATAATAAAGATATAGATAATAGCCCTCAATCACCTCAAAAAACCAATACTCATTATGATAAAGCTTATAGAAGTTTATTTCCGGAACTTTAATATTAATAGAAAACTTAAATGTTACAAACTCAAAAATTAAAAAATAAAGATTATGAAATTAAATTACCGAAAGGCGGTGCTTTCAATATAAATACGGACCCAGATTTTATTAATATGCATTCCGTTATATTGGCGGTGGCAAAACGAGGTGTAGGTAAAACTTGCAGCTTTTCTAATTTATTAAGATTGATGAAACAAAATAATGCATTAGACCGGTTAATTTTGGTTAGTCCTACTTTTCACAATAATGCACATTATTTTAATAATTTGCCATTGAACAATGAAGATATATTAGAACCTTCAATTGAAGCTCCCCAAAAAATAGAAGAAATTCTTGACACCGAAGCTCAAGAATACGAAGAATATCATGAAAAGTTGAAAAGATGGAAAAAATTAAATAAAATGTTAAAAGATAAAATAAAATCAATTCATGATATTCCAAATGAATTATTGATTGAATTTGAGGACACAATGTATAATCCACCTGAACATAAGTATAATGGTAAAAAGCCGGTGATTGTGGTTTTATTCGACGACGTACAAGGAAACGACATTATGTTGCCAAGAGCTAAATTGAATCAACTTGTAACTACTCACCGTCATAAAGGGAAACTTAAAAATGGGGCTTTGGGCGTCTCATTATTATTTGCTACACAAAATTACACGTCAAATCAAATGGGATTAAATAAAAGTATTCGAGGAAATTTAACTCATTTATTAGTTTTTAAAAATAAAAATATAAAAGAGCTAGAGAAAATTGCGGAGGAATGTAGCGGTGAGATTAATCAAGATACCTTTTTTCAAGTTTATGATAAAGCAATTCAATCAGCACATGATTTCTTATTCATTGATTTACATAAAAAGAGTACACATCCAAGTGGCTTTAGAAGGAACTTTAATGAATTTATTATCCCAAATACTTTGCAATAAATGAAAACAATTAATTAAAAAAGTTTTGCACAATTCTAAAAAATTCTGCCAACATAGTCTTTTTCAGCGCGAAATTCTGTGTAAGATAAACTATTTCAAAAATTATTATAAAATTATTTTTTTGGAATTATTTTTAAGCGTAGAGCGAAAAAAGGCAAAATTAATTACCAAAATTTTAGAATATAAATTTTTTTTGCATAAAATTTTTATGGCAATTCATATTCGATATAAAAAAGAGTTTTGGAAAGAAAATTTTTTGAAAAATAAATTTTTGCGACTTTTATGGACATTTTTCGATAAAATAGGCTATTTCCTAATATTCAGGGCTAAAAACAGACATGAAAAATAATTTTTTCAATTTTTTGACTTCACAGTGAGATTCCTCGCAAAATTTTACGTATAATACATGTGCGGTGCTTGGGGGTGTCATATGATGTCATACATGTCATACTGTCATACAAGAGTTCCCAGGGAAAAAGGTAGCGGAATTTTAAGTTCCTTCGTTTTCACCGTCGACTGACAGCGCGCGCGACTCGACCGTGGCGTAGCTCGATGCTCGATGTGGTGCTCGATACTGTACGAGGTATAGCAGGTGGTTTTCCGGAGGTTTCCCGGAGGTTGGTCAGTTACTTTTATTTTTGAGCCAATCAAATTGTAGTACTGCATGAATAACTGACAAACCTCCGGAAAGCATCCGCTTTACCAAGTACCATACCAAGTACCATACCAAGTACCATACCAACGTACGCTCTTCCTTCAAACGAACCGAAGACCAAACATCCCCCACCCTCCACAGACTTAAAAGGTAGTTTTCTTATGGCTCTTTTTGTGGACGATGAATGCGCTGTTGATATTGTTGGCAGTGGCAGTCAAGCAAATATTTTGCCTATGCCAATACCAGAGGGGGCTGACCCGCAAGAGTACATACCAAACCCCAAGAATCCGTCTCAGTTCACGAACTATTGTCGGGATTACAACACTCCTTTCCAGACACGTCCCGATTCTAAACTAGGAACAGGCGGCGCTAAGTGTTGTGTGGTGCTTAAAAAGAAAGTTCAAGGTCAAATCGTAGAGCGGCGTTGCGAAAATGCCGCAAACGGCAGAAACTGTACTTGTAGCGCCGGGCATCATGCCCTTTATTTTGACGTTGTGGAAGCGGCATATTCTTACCCTGTTTATTTACGGTTGCACACCGCCTGGGAGCCAACTGAGTATCCCCCTATTTGTGACGACGCTTGCCAGCTTTTTCTGGACGCGAGTGACCGTAAAGCCGCGATTAGGGTTGCAGACCAAGACGCATCCTTAAGAGTACATAGTAGCGATAGCACTTTTCAGTTGGTTCAATCGGCGGCTGAAAAGCAAGCTGTTATGACACAGCAGCGCGCGGATTTGCGTGCTAAAAGTATCCAAAGGCGAAGAGCACTTTCGCTCTCGCCACCACCACTTGCTCCACGCATCGGGCAAACTTCTACCCCGCAAGGGGTCTTACAAAATGCCGATGTTTCAATGCGCCTGGCTGAGCTTGAGAAACAGTTGGCAGTTTTGTCAACTGAAAATGCGCAGTTGAAAAAAGAAAATACTGCATACGAAAACGAGAGGCAACGTCGCCTTAAAGAGAACCAAGCTCTCTTTACGCCTCTTAAAGACGATGAAGACTTGCAAGACTTCGAGGAGACTGCATAAACTAATATTTGTGTATTGTTTGTGTCTGTGTGTGTGCGCAGCGGCATGGCTGAAGCAGGCAGCTCAAAAAAACGTGGGCGTCCCTGTAAGGACGATGTAGTTACTGTACGTATGCTGGACAAAAAACTTGAAAACTACTACGACCAAGATGCCTTTTGGCACTTTATGACCAGAGAGGTGTATGGCGACGACGGTGACTATCCTGGGTTCGTTGGCAAGGAAGAGTTTGAGCTGTTTAAATCGGGACTTGTGCAAACTGCCGATTGCACTCCCGATTTTGTGAAAACTACCTTGGAAAAACATACTGTCGAGTTGGACAGTTTAACAGAAACTGTGGAAGAGCTGAAAGCTCAAGTTGAGCTTTTGACCCGTAGGAACACCGATTTAGTTAGGAAAACTGTTATTTTGGAGTCCCAAGTAGAAGGGCTGAATAAGTCCCGAGAGGACTTTGCCGATTTATATCCTACACATAAAGTAGTCAGGGATATGATAGAGAACTCCAAGTAGAGGTGTATGTGTATTTTGCAGCCCGATGGGCTTTTGCCTTAAGCAAACTCTTAAACAATAATATAATTGGTACAATATAATGATATGATAATAATATAGATACAAAATATGTGAGAGCCTTGTATGCCTTGTATAAAATATGTGCCTTGCCTTGCCTTGTACTAACTAAAGTAGAAATAAATAGTATTATAGATAAATAGTTGATAGGTGATATAGTTTGTACAATATTAGGATATAATAAAGTTATTCTTCTCTTGAATATTTTTGCAGTTTGCACATATCACTATTAGTTAACTAAATACTCTAACTGAAATATATCATACATTATAAGGTGTGTTTAATAGGATATTACTATTATCAAAATCGTATTATATTATTTTGACCGTATAGAGTGATCAACTAATCTATTCGTAAATTGAAAAATGCTATGTATATCTAGAATTTATGTTTGATTTACTAAGAACCGAATCAGTTTCAAAAGCTAAAGTAGAAGTACGGAAAGTTTTGAAAGGCTAATTTTATTTGAGTCCGGAAGGCGAATTTCATTATTTTGACCGTATAGAGTGATCAACTAATCTATTCGTAAATTGAAAAATGCTATGTATATCTAGAATTTATGTTTGATTTACTAAGAACCGAATCAGTTTGAAAAGCTAAAGTAGAAGTGCCGAAAGTTTTGAAAGGCTAATTTTATTTGAGTCCGGAAGGCGAATTTCATTATTTTGACCGTATAGATTGATCAACTAATCTATTCGTAAATTGAAAAGTGCTATGTATATCTAGAATTTATGTTTGATTTACTAAGAACCGAATCAGTTTCAAAAGCTAAAGTAGATGTACGGAAAGTTTTGAAAGGCTAATTTTATTTGAGTCCGGAAGGCGAATTTCATTATTTTGACCGTATACATTGATAAACTAATCTATTCGTAAATTGAAAAGTGCTATGTACATCTAGAATTTTAAAACCCTAAACTCACCCATCTTTAATATCTTGTTGTGATAATGAAAATAGCCAATTATTGATTGTTTATTATCCTTTTTCTTCATGGTAATGGGTATGGTGTAATGGGCATTTTCAAAAACATTTTCAAATGATAATAAATAAATATACAAAATGATATTCTTCTTTTGATATACTTTTATAAACAACCCATTACCCGCTACCCAATACCTTTTATGTAAATAAACAAATAAATTTATGTTAATCTATGTTTATATAATCTCTCACATTCTTCATACCTATCTTCTTTATATCCATGTATTTATTCTAACAATTTATATTTCAAGGCAAATATTGTAAAACTCACTATCTAATTCAACCCCTATGTATTTTCGATTATTGTTTTTACAAGCAATTAAACTAGATCCAATACCCATAAAAGGATCACAAACAAGGTCATTTTCATTTGAATATGATTTAATTAAGTATTCCATTAATTCGATTGGTTTCGAACATGGATGTTTGCTTTTATGATTTCCGTTAGAAAATTTCAAAACTGATTTTGGATATCGATAACCGTCTTCACATTTGGTTGGTAATCGAGCGCAATGTTTTTCATATATATTAGTAGTATTTGCACTCGATTTGTAATATGGTTTTCCGGGAGTTTTTTGCGGGTTAAATGTAGGTAGTCTTTTATAAAATATATAAATCATTTCGTGACTTCGCAATGGCATTTGATTTGCATGAAAAAATCCTAATGCTACGGTCTTTTCATATACTAGATCGTAACGAAACCATGCTTTATTGCTTTCAATTATCTTATGTCCAAATTTAGTTGTGGTTAGAAAAATATAACATGTTTTTTCTTTACCTATACGCTTCAAATGTTTCCACAATAAATTTAAATCAATTATTTCTTTATCCCATTTACAAGCGGTTTGGTTATAAGGTAAATCTAATACAAATAAATCTACGGAATTATCATTTATTTTAGGGAAAATATCGAAACAGTTTGCATTATGAATTTCAAACATTAAATTAATAAATTTATTTATTTTATACTAAACAAATTCCAAATGAGACCACAATTAAGCGACGCGTACACAAAACAACAATGTTTAAAAATGATGGATATAACAAATAAAGTACCAAATTCTCAAAAAATGTTTAAAAGTTATGGCAATCTTTCTAAAAATAGCTATAGTATGACCGTACCTAGTTCAAATCCTGAATTATTTTATTTTGATCTAACAAATTCTCCTATAAATCCTATGCATTTGACTAAAGAATTAAAGCATGATTTTGATTTTCCAAAATATATTATGCAAGAAGAGTTGTCTTCACAATCTACTCCAATAAGTTTTGAAGAAGAAGAAGAATTGTTGAGTGAAATTGACACTGAAGAAATTAATTCAGGTTTGAAAAGACTGCGTGAAGATTTTTCTCCATCTCCGTTAAACACACCCGAAAATCAAGGCGAATCTGGTCCTTCATCAAGGACAGTTGTAAATCCACTATTAAGACAAGCATTATCATTTTCTTTAGCAAGTGATACAGACATTATTACCGGTGTAAATCGAAGAAACCCGACGTCTCCTAATAGAAATTTCTCACCGGCAAAAACACGTTCACGTACTACAAATAACAATTAAAAAATTTATTACTATGTCTCGAAAACATTTGTTCGGGGAAATTTATATTAAAATGAAATTATTAATTTAATAATTTATGAATACATTTTGTGATAATAATCCTTCAAATATATTTTGTCAAAAAGCGAAAATTGTAGATGACACAAATTTTAAAAGTAATGATTTTAAATTTGAAAATAATAAAAGTAATAACAAAGATTCCACTCCGTTTGAGAGAATTCCAAAAATTAAAAATAATGATTTTACATCCCAAAAAATAAAAAAACAAACGGCGGAACTATTGAATGCAATACATGCAGATTTCAAAAATATTCCAAATCAAGCAATAAATAATTTTCTTGGAAAAAATACAATTAAATTTGATAATCCTACTCAAAAAAAATATGCTTTAGCTGCAAATTCAGCCTATGCATTTAGTTACGATAATAAAGCAAAATTAAATAAAATAATGAGAGAGCTTCCCCATTTTCAAATAGACCCTACATTAAGCGGGAGAAATTCGATTACATTAGTTAATTCTATAAATAAAGAAGTAATCATAGCATATCGTGGAAGTGACGCTGAATTTTACAAATTAGAAACAATTTCTAAAAACCCTAATAGGTTAAGTAATTTTAAGGATTGGTATGTGAATTTATTAACAACTATAGGCAAACAACGCACAACTCAAAGATATAACGAAGCATCCCAAAGATATGAAAATGTTTTTAAAAAATTTGGAAATAATTACAAAATTTCGGTAACCGGTCACTCAAACGGAGCCGGACAAAGCAATTTCATTGCCGAAAAATATAATGTCGAGGGTCATCATTTTAATCCAGCTATTAATCCCTTGCAAAAACCGGTAAATACACCAACGGAAAAACAATATGTTTATTCAACGGAAGGAGATTTAATTTCATTACCGGCAAGAATTAAACCTCATCCAAATTCTAATTATGAAATTATTCATGTCAATCCAAAACCGGGAACTGAAAATGATCTTGTAAAATTACATGATATAGAGCAAATGTATACCGAAAATTATCCCCAAACTGAAAGAGTTTCCACGGCAAGATCTAGATTTGGTTTCGCAAATGCTATAGGCGGTTCAGTTATGGGTGGTTATTTTGGATATTATCAACATACAAATTCTAAAGATGAACATTATTTTAGAACGACTCAAGGTGTATTAGAAGGTGCATTGTTAAACGAAGCGCCCCCTATTAATTTTACAGATTTTATGGATACCATGGGAGTTAAAGAGAGTTTAGAAGAAAAGAATTATTTACGGAAATATTTAGGGTTGCATCCAATTGAAGAAAAAAATATAGAAAAAGTCCCTAGTTATGACCCAATTACCGAAAAAATTAGAAAAATAACGGGTAGACAAAAGCAAGATAAAACTTATTTTCGCCTACAACCGGAGTAAGTTATGAAAATAGAAACATAAATTCAGGTAATTTTAAAAAGGGAATTAAATATGTCGAGTATGACGGCAATAGTTCAACACCTATAAAAGTCGGTGTAATAAATCCATAAGATATATAATATAAAATGGCAAATTGTAAATATAAAACTGTAAAATTAAAAAGTCTACAAAAAAAGATAAAAAATTAATGGCAATTTTTGATAATTTAAAAACTGTTCATTTTGGTGCAAAAGGATATTCAGATTTTACAAAAAATAAAGATATAAAAAAAAATCAAATTATCTTAAACGTCATAAGTCTAATGAAAATTGGAATAAATGTTATACCGCAGGGTCACTTTCTAAACATTTATTATGGGGTGAAACAACTTCATTAGAAAAAAATATTAATAAATATAAAAGAACATTTAATTTAAAATGAATATAGAAAAAGATCTTTTAATTGTGGAAGCCGAAAGAATATTCAAAAATATTTCCAAAGCACATATTGAACTTTTAGTAGATGATTATTTAAATAGAACCGAATATTACACTGAATTAGCCAATGGAAATATCGAAATTTCTAAACCAAAAATTAGGGACACGGAAGCAAATATTAAAAATCAATCTTTTATTAGTATAGATAATGAATAATATAATTTCATCACGAACTATATATTTAAATAGTGAAGAAAATTCGGCAGGTGATTCGAGAAGAATAGATGTAAATATACCTACAGCTTTATTAAATTATAGAGCTACAAGTAAATTACGTGTTGTCTTGAATTCATTTTCGGCTGCTAAAACATGGTACACTATTAATAATTTTAATGGAATATTCTTTATAGGAAAAATCGATACTAATAAATTATTTCCCGTAGAAATTCCTTTTGCAAATTATACAGAATTAGCTCAATTAGAAACAGTTTTAAGTACAAATATAAAAGCAGTTTTAGATAATGAATTTGCATATACAGGAACAGTTACCGTAGAATATAATGGTACCCCTATAGATTATAAAAATAAGTTTAAAATTACTTTATCAATTGCAGTTCCAAATATTAAGTTTGTTTCTTTTTCAGTTAGAAATGAATTCAATGCAAACAATCCTTTGCAAGCTGAACTACAAACTAAAGTTATAGGTCCAAGCAAATATAACGACGCCGACGAAATTTTAGGCGGGCGTGTAAATAGACAAACTAACAATTTATCAAATGTTTCTCAATTAATTGATTTATTCGAAATAAAAACAGCGGACACAATATTCGAAAGTTATTATCCTTGTAATTTGAAAACAAATGATGCACTATATTTGCGAATATCAAGTTTGCCTACTAACAATGTTGAGTCTACAAATTTATCCGCTATAAGTAGTGATAGCACTTCTTTAATTGCTAGCGATATTTTTGCTAAAATTCTTTTACCAAATGACTTGACTACAAATTTTATAGATTTTTTAAATCCAAATGACAATTTTGCTATTGACATTTCAGGATCACAATTGACTGAATTAAAATTTGTCTTGACCGACTCTAAAAACAGACCCATACCTTTAGTTTCCCCCACGGAAGCAAGGGACGGAAGTATTAGTTATTCTATGTCAATAATTATCAAAGAACTTTCACAATTTTAAAATTTTTTATTTATGTTACTAATATATTATATATAAAAGAATGTCTTTGCCATTAACTCTTGCGTACGCACTTCAAAAAGTTTCCGGGTATAGCACTAATTATTTTAGGCTTGAAACCACAAATCAAGACACCGCAACAAATAATTCTACAATCACTCTAAATCTTCCGTCAAACGTAATTTTAAATTTAAAATCACTTTCGATGCATTGTGAAGCTCGAGCGAACGATGCCAATATTACCATTCCGGGAGGTGCTGATTTTTTGAGAACAATGCTTCCAAATGGTTTAGAAAAATTAATCTCTCGGGTAGAATGCACGGCTGGAGGTGTGCAAATCCAAAGTGGTTATAATGGTTATAGCACCGTCGCTACGGTTCTAGACCATTTACAAACTACTTTAAATAAAGAAATTAGTTATCAAAGAGTTTTACAAAACCAAGAAATTGAAGTGACCGACCTTGATTATTATAAAACATTTCGACCTTTTATAATTCAAGAATTTAGAAGCTTTATAGGAGAGAGCGAGCCGAGTTATTTAGATACATCTCTTTTGCCCCCTATTCAACTTCGATTTTATTTGCATGGTCCGGAAGTTTTAGGTGCTGTTCAAAATAGCTTGGGATTAGGAAATGGTTTAAATAACGACGGTCAACAAGCTTTAATTTCAGGTGGAAGATTTACTTTACAAAAACTTTATTTTACAATTGAAACTATAACCTTCTCAAATGGAGTCTATGATTCGGCAGTCGACGCAAAATTAAAAAGAGATGGATTTCTTGAAATTCCGTTCAAGAATTACTATTCTTTCACCTCTTCACACGACGGTATGAACAAATCTACACGATTTAGTTTAAGTTCTCAATCGATTGATGAAATATATGCTGTCCAACGTATAGGGGATTATCAAACCAAATCTCTCGGTCTTGTGCAAATCGACAATAAAATCGGTCCTACTTATATACCAAGTTACTTTGACTTCAAATCTGGAAGATTAGGAAGTGGACAATTCAATGTGAATAATCTTTATATTCCAAATTACCGAAACGATGCATTAGGATATTTCAATTCGATGTGTGTGGCGAAAGCTGACCAATATATGACAAAATGTGGTTGTAAAGTCAATAGTTTTGAGGATTGGGTAAACCATTATTTCACTTTTATGGTTCGCTTAAATATGCCTAGTGATATGGGCGTACGCTCAATTTCTGGTTTAGACTCTCGTGGTATTAATACAATGATGTATTTAGAGACTAGTGAAGGCACAAACACAACTGAACAAATTTTAACAAATAATGAAGTGTTTGTATTTTGTGCGTGTACAAGTGTTTTGCGTGTAGGTGTTGGGCGTATGATTGAATTGATTGTTTAAATGTTTATTTATTATTATACATAATAAAAAAATGAATCGATTTCAACCAAATGACTCACCTACAAGTTTAGGTGAACGTATAGGTCAAAATAAAGCTGAATTACCACCATCTCTAATGCAAATGTCCGGGTTTAGACCACCTTCTATGCAACAATTGCCTTGTAAATCGATAAGTGACATAACTTTACCCCCAGCCAAAATTTCAAATGTAAATGAATTAGCTGGATATAAATCTTATATTTTTGGACATGGAGATAAACCAACTTTAAAAACTTCAATGTTTACCTTTCCCGAACAACATCCTTTAAATAATCCAATTCTAAAACCTGCAAATTCTTTCTTTGTGTGATATATTATATACAATGTCTAGTTTTGGAAAAGAATTAATCATGAATCAAAATGTTAATGTAGGAAATGCAGTATTTATTGGTAAAAAAAATAAAACAACAAAAACAACCTTAGAAATGCTTGGAGCTGATATTTATTTAGATATTGACGGTTCTCAAAGTGGTGACCCCGGTATTGTAAATTTGAATATGGCTGCAAAAGCAAATAAAATGAAAGTAAGATTTAATGGTTTGCCTATCGTAGATACAACTAATGTTCCTCCGGTTGAAGATATTACGCAAGTAAATGGTTTATATGTATTCAAAGCGAATCCAAATGATAAATTTGGAACGGTGTTTATGAAACTTGCTCAACCGTAAATTTAAAAATCGTATTATAATATATATAGATATATGAGTTCTTTCGGCAAAAATGTATTTCTTACAACTTTAAACAATGTAACCGACCCTGGTCCGGTAACCGTTCCCGACCCATTAACAATTAATCAATTAAATGTAAATCAAATAGGTGATAATTCAAACCCTTGTCAAACAATTCATATGGCTTCAGATTTTTTATACCGTGGAGATATTTCATTTATTGATAATTCAGATGTAAATAATCAAAGAGAATTTATGAAATTACAGACTGACGGTGATTTAAATTTAGTGAATAATATTAATTTTTATGATTTTATTTTAAATAATCCTGCAAGTAAATCAAAATTTTCGATAGGTTTAGATGAACTTGATAGTTCTTTTGAAATTAAATCTTTAGATCCTGTTTCTCAAACGAGATTGAAAATAGGAGACAATGGTATAAATGAATGGTCATTTATGCAATTAACGCTCGACACCGAACCGCTTGGAGCCGGTGTACTTTTAAATGATGGACCTTTGATTTTAAACACAGGTGATATTACTTTGAATTCTGGTAAATTTATTGGTGACGGGTCTTTGCTTCAAAACTTGCCTTCCGGGGCTAACCAAAATTTACAATCTGTTACCGACCAAGGAAGTACAACTACAACGAATGATATTTCTTTTACCGGAACTGGAAAATTTACGATAAATCAAGATGAAATTGATGGTGCTTTAATTAGGATTAGAGGCGGTACTCAAGATGCTAAAATTCGTATTGGTGAAACAACAAGTGATGACGGATATATAAATGCACAACGTGCAATATTAATAGGCAGAAATGCTGGTTCATTCGGTTGTGGAATTGATGTTTTGGCTTTAGGTTCAGGTAGTGGATATGACCAAGCTGGGAATTATTCGGTAAATTTAGGAGATGATTCCGGACAAAGTAACGCCGGTGTGGAATCTGTTTCTGTAGGAAGATTTGCCGGCGAAGTTTTTAGTGGTCTAAATTCAGTGTCATTAGGTTCATATGCTAATAAGAATACCGGAGGAACTTCGTCTGTCAACAATACTATTTGTATAAATGCAACCGGTGTTGAATTAAATTCTGTAAATCCAAGTTCATTTACGGTAAAACCTATAAGACCAAGTCCTGATGTGACATTAGAAAATTTACAATTGTATTATGATTCAGTTTCCGGTGAAATAAAATCTGGTGCAATAAATTCTGGAAGTATTGGTTCATTAAGTCAAGTTTTGGCTGTCGGTAATTCTGGAAATAACATTAATTTAACCGGTGATTTGAATTGTAGTGCTATACGACTTGTAAGTAGCATAGACTGGGCATATACAACGCCAACATCATCATTGACGACCGTAGGAATTCCTTTGACAGGTTTGACAAATGCATATACGGCAACATTACCCACAAGTCCGGTTCCTCATACAGGTGATGTATTTACTTTTAAAATAATACCGGAGCTACAATAAATGCTGGAGATATTGTTCAATTTTCTGATGATTTTTCAGATGTAAATGGTATAAAAATATATGCAGCTTCGGCAAGTCAATCTAATCAAAATTGTATGCCTATAGGAGTTTGTGTTCAAAATGCAACAACCGGAAATTCTTGTTTTGTTTGTACAAAAGGATTCACAACTTGCAAAGCTATTGATGAAAGTTATGTTAAAGGTCAAATGTTAGGTTGTGCTTTGGGAGGTTCAGTCAATTCTTCACAAATTACTACAAATAATGTTGGAATTATTGGCGTGTGTATGGAAAGTAAAGTTATAACAACTCCGGGTTCGGGTTTATTGGTTTGGATTAAACCTGATTTTAAATTATAAATTTATATCTTATATTTATTCTATATCATAAAATAAAAATGGCTTCTTTTGGTAAAGATTTGATTTGTAAAAATCTACAATGTACAACCGTTAATGGAAATGCACCTAGTGGGGGAAGTTCAAAATGGCTTGATGTACAAGGAACAACAAATGATATTGAACGAGCTAACGGCAAAGTTACGGTAAAAGACGTCTTTGAAACAAAAACTTTACAATATCAAAATCTTGATATAAGAAATTTTCCAAGAAATAATCCAATACCCGGTCAAAGTATTCGTATTTTAGAATTTGCAGAAAACACTTTTAGTGCAATGTATTTATTTCAATTACAAGCTAACGAACTAAATAAAGATACTGTAAAATTCAAAATTCAACATGCTGATGAAGGTGTCAATAATATTATTGGAGACGAATATATTCTAAAATGCTCGGGTCTTGCTATATTTACCGGAATAAGTAACCCTTTCAGTTTGGTAGCTTCATCTAATGTTATTGGAAACAATAATCTCGAACTTCAAATTAGTTCACTAAATGGAAATTTTTCGACAAGTGCTGATGTACTTCGATTTGTATTAGAATTAAGTCGACAACCTTCGATTACACAAGAAAATATAGTTGTGTCGTAACTTTTTAATAAATTATATTTAGATTTATTTTAACGTATTTACATTTTATTATTCTTATTATTTTTATTTTATTTATGATAAATTCTTTTTTTCTAATTTATCATATTTATATTTATTCCACCGGAAACTCTCACCGAACCGGATAAATTCACCGGAAGCTCACCGGAAGCTCACCGGACCGGATAAATTTCACCGGAAGCTCACCGGAATTGTCTAGGGTTTGGATGGTAGTAGGATGTTGTAGGGTTTGGCGATAAGATTTTTCCCCAACCCTAGGCGCAGCCTAGGGTTATGTTGGTGGGGGAAAATTTTGTCGCCAAACGCTACATCATACTACTAACGGGGTTGTAAGTTTGTCCATTAACGGTTGTACATTGTAGATTTTTACAAATCAAATCTTTACCAAAAGACGCCATTTTATTCTATAATATAATTATATGATATATAAAATTACAATTTAAAATCAGGTTTAATCCAAACCAATATTCCCGAACCCGGAGTTGTTATAACTTTACTTTCCATACACACGCCAATAATTCCAACATTATTTGTAGTAATTTGTGAAGAATTGACTGAACCTCCCGAAGCACAACCTAACATTTGACCTTTAACATAACTTCCATCAATAGCTTTGCAAGTTGTGAATCCTTTTGTACAAACAAAACAAGAATTCCCTGTGTTTGAATTTTGAACACAAACACCAATAGGCATACAATTTTGATTAGATTGACTTGCCGAAGCTGCATATATTTTTACACCATTTATATTAGTAAAGTCGTCGTTAAATTGAACAATATCTCCAGCACTTATACTATTTCCGGTATTATTTACAAAAGTAAATACATCACCGGTATGAGGAACCGGACTTGTGGGTAATGTTGCCGTATATGCATTTGTTAAATTTGTCAATGGAACACCTAAGGTTGTCAATGATGATGTTGGCGTTGTATACGCCCAATCTATGCTACTTACAAGTCGTATAGCACTACAATCCAAATCACCGCTTAAATTAATGTTATTTCCAGAATTACCGACAGCCAAAACTTCAGCTAATGATGGAATGCCACCGCTTGCACTGATTGGACCAAATCTCACTTCGTTGCTACTTGTATCATAAAACAAAACTTGTGATTCGCTTGGAGCGTCGGGTGATTGTCTTATAGGTCTAATATAACAAGAATTATTTACACTAGCATTAAGTTCAACACCACTTGCGTTTAAAATTATAGTGTTATCCAGAGCCGTCGCACTTTGTGAAGAATTTTGACCGCTCAAAGCACCTATATTAATTGAACTCTCGCCCGCCAAATATTCACCCGCGAATTTTCCAATATTGACTGAATTCACGGAAGCAAAGCTTTGCCCAGCGTCGTCCCCAACATTTACGACGAAAGCATTACATTGATTGTTCCCGGCACCCGAACCTATGCATATTGAATCGTTCAAACAATTAAAAGCCCCACTATTTCTACCTATCAAAACCGAACGGTTTGCATTTGGAAAACCGTCATTTTGAGTTGTTTCGCCAATAGATACCAATCCATTACCCGCTGTGCCCGCTTTAATTCTAAATAAATTTCCATCACATTCTTCTTGATTTATTATAAGTTTTCCGGTTCCCGTAAAAGAAATATCATTTGTGGTAGTTGTACTTCCTTGATCACAAACAGATTGTAGATCTTGTGGTGTAGATGATGGAACATTTGTCAACCCGGAGGCGTCACCAACAAATTTACCAGAATTTAAAGTAATATCACCTGTGTTTAAAATTAGAGGTCCATCATTTAAAAGTACACCGGCTCCATTCGGTTCTACATTCAATGTTGTTTGCATAAAGGACCATTCATTTATACCATTGTCTCCTATTTTCAATCTCGTTTGAGAAACTGGGTCATATGATTTAATTTCAAAAGAACTATCAAGTTCATCTAAACCTATCGAAAATTTTGATTTACTTGCAGGATTGTTCAAAATGAAATCATAAAAATTAATATTATTTACCAAATTTAAATCACCGTCAGTTTGTAATTTCATAAATTCTCTTTGATTATCTACATCTGTATTGTCTATATATGAAATATCTCCACGGTATAAAAAAGTTGAAGCCATATGAATTGTTTGGCAAGGATTTGAATTATCACCTATTTGATTTACATTTAATTGATTAATTGTTAAGGGGTCGGGAATGGGTGTTGATGGACCAGGGTCGGTTACATTGTTTAAAGTTGTAAGAAATACATTTTTGCCGAAAGAACTCATATATCTATATATATTATAATATGATTTTTAAATTTACGGTTGAGAAAGTTTCATAAACACCGTTCCAAATTTATCATTTGGATTCGCTTTGAATACATATAATCCATTTACTTGTGTAATATCTTCAACCGGAGGAACATTAGTTGTATCTACGATAGGCAAACCATCAAATCTTACTTTCATTTTATTTGCTTTTGCAGCCATATTCAAATCTACAATACCGGGGTCACCGCTTTGAGAACCGTCAATATCTATATAAATATCAGCTCCAAGCATTTCTAAGGTTGTTTTTGTTGTTTTATTTTTTTTACCAATAAATACTCCATTTCCTACACTAACATTTTTATTCATGATTAATTCTTTTCCAAAACTAGACATTGTATATAATATATCACACAAAGAAAGAATTTGCAGGTTTTAGAATTGGATTATTTAAAGGATGTTGTTCGGGAAAGGTAAACATTGAAGTTTTTAAAGTTGGTTTATCTCCATGTCCAAAAATATAAGATTTATATCCAGCTAATTCATTTACATTTGAAATTTTGGCTGGGGGTAAAGTTATGTCACTTATCGATTTACAAGGCAATTGTTGCATAGAAGGTGGTCTAAACCCGGACATTTGCATTAG
Source organism: Cymbomonas tetramitiformis (assembly GCA_001247695.2). Taxonomy (NCBI): domain Eukaryota; kingdom Viridiplantae; phylum Chlorophyta; class Pyramimonadophyceae; order Pyramimonadales; family Pyramimonadaceae; genus Cymbomonas; species Cymbomonas tetramitiformis. The sequence continues at coordinate 109,929 of LGRX02000339.1, forward strand.
AGAAGGTGGCAATTCAGCTTTATTTTGACCTATACGTTCACCTAAACTTGTAGGCGAGTCATTTGGTTGAAATCGATTCATTTTTTATTATGTATAATAATAAATAAACATTTAAACAATCAATTCAATCATACGCCCAACACCTACACGCAAAACACTTGTACACGCACAAAATACAAACACTTCATTATTTGTTAATACTTCTTCAGTTGTGTTTGTACCTTCACTAGTCTCTAAATACATCATTGTATTAATACCACGAGAGTCTAAACCAGAAATTGAGCGTACGCCCATATCACTAGACATATTTAAGCGAACCATAAAAGTGAAATAATGGTTTACCCAATCTTCAAAACTATTGACTTTACAACCACATTTTGTCATATATTGGTCAGCTTTCGCCACACACATCGAATTGAAATATCCTAATGCATCGTTTCGGTAATTTGGAATATAAAGATTATTCACATTGAATTGTCCACTTCCTAATCTTCCAGATTTGAAGTCAAAGTAACTTGGTATATAAGTAGGACCGATTTTATTGTCGATTTGCACAAGACCGAGAGATTTGGTTTGATAATCCCCTATACGTTGGACAACATATATTTCATCAATCGATTGAGAACTTAAACTAAATCGTGTAGATTTATTCATACCGTCGTGTGAAGATGTGAAAGAATAGTAATTCTTGAACGGAATTTCAAGAAATCCATCTCTTTTTAATTTTGCGTCGACTGCCGAATCATAGACTCCATTTGAGAAGGTGATAGTTTCAATTGTAAAATAAAGTTTTTGTAAAGTAAATCTTCCACCTGAAATTAAAGCTTGTTGACCGTCGTTATTTAAACCATTTCCTAATCCCAAGCCATTTTGAACAGCACCTAAAACTTCCGGACCATGCAAATAAAATCGAAGTTGAATAGGGGGCAAAAGAGATGTATCTAAATAACTCGGCTCGCTCTCTCCTATAAAGCTTCTAAATTCTTGAATTATAAAAGGTCGAAATGTTTTATAATAATCAAGGTCGGTCACTTCAATTTCTTGGTTTTGTAAAACTCTTTGATAACTAATTTCTTTATTTAAAGTAGTTTGTAAATTGTCTAGAACCGTAGCGACGGTGCTATAACCATTATAACCACTTTGGATTTGCACACCTCCAGCCGTGCATTCTACCCGAGAGATTAATTTTTCTAAACCATTTGGGAGCATTGTTCTCAAAAAATCAGCACCTCCCGGAATGGTAATATTGGCATCGTTCGCTCGAGCTTCACAATGCATCGAAAGTGATTTTAAATTTATAATTACGTTTGACGGAAGATTTAGAGTGATTGTAGAATTATTTGTTGCGGTGTCTTGATTTGTGGTTTCAAGCCTAAAATAATTAGTGCTATACCCGGAAACTTTTTGAAGTGCGTACGCAAGAGTTAATGGCAAAGACATTCTTTTATATATAATATATTAGTAACATAAATAAAAAATTTCAAAATTGTGAAAGTTCTTTAATAATTATTGACATAGAATAACTTATACTTCCGTCCCGTGCTTCCGTGGGGGAAACTAAAGGTATGGGTCTATTTTTAGAGTCGGTCAAGACAAATTTTAATTCAGTCAATTGTGATCCTGAAATGTCAATAGCAAAATTGTCATTTGGATTTAAAAAATCTATAAAGTTTGTAGTCAAGTCATTTGGTAAAAGAATTTTAGCAAAAATATCGCTAGCAATTAAAGAAGTGCTATCACTACTTATAGCGGATAAATTTGTAGACTCAACATTGTTAGTAGGCAAACTTGATATTCGCAAATATAGTGCATCATTTGTTTGCAAATTACAAGGATAATAACTTTCGAATATTGTGTCCGCTGTTTTTATTTCGAATAAATCAATTAATTGAGAAACATTTGATAAATTGTTAGTTTGTCTATTTACACGCCCGCCTAAAATTTCGTCGGCGTCGTTATATTTGCTTGGACCTATAACTTTAGTTTGTAGTTCAGCTTGCAAAGGATTGTTTGCATTGAATTCATTTCTAACTGAAAAAGAAACAAACTTAATATTTGGAACTGCAATTGATAAAGTAATTTTAAACTTATTTTTATAATCTATAGGGTTACCATTATATTCTACGGTAACCGTTCCGGTATATGCAAATTCATTATCTAAAACTGCTTTTATATTTGTACTTAAAACTGTTTCTAATTGAGCTAATTCTGTATAATTTGCAAAAGGAATTTCTACGGGAAATAATTTATTAGTATCGATTTTTCCTATAAAGAATATTCCATTAAAATTATTAATAGTGTACCATGTTTTAGCAGCCGAAAAGGAATTCAAGACAACACGTAATTTACTTGTAATTCTATAATTTAATAAAGTTGTTGGTATATTTACATCTATTCTTCGAGAATCGCCTGCCGAATTTTCTTCGCTATTTAAATATATAGTTCGTGATGAAATTATATTATTCATTATCTATACTAATAAAAGATTGATTTTTAATATTTGCTTCCGTGTCCCTAATTTTTGGTTTAGAAATTTCGATATTTCCATTGGCTAATTCAGTGTAATATTCGGTTCTATTTAAATAATCATCTAAAAATAATTCCAAAAAAATAATTTTATAATAATTTTTGAAATAGTTTATCTTACACAGAATTTCGCGCTGAAAAAGACTATGTTGGCAGATTTTTTTAGAATTGTGCAAAACTTTTTTAATTAATTGTTTTTCATTTATTGCAAAGTATTTGGGATAATAAATTCATTAAAGTTCCTTCTAAAGCCACTTGGATGTGTACTCTTTTTATGTAAATCAATGAATAAGAAATCATGTGCTGATTGAATTGCTTTATCATAAACTTGAAAAAAGGTATCTTGATTAATCTCACCGCTACATTCCTCCGCAATTTTCTCTAGCTCTTTTATATTTTTATTTTTAAAAACTAATAAATGAGTTAAATTTCCTCGAATACTTTTATTTAATCCCATTTGATTTGACGTGTAATTTTGTGTAGCAAATAATAATGAGACGCCCAAAGCCCCATTTTTAAGTTTCCCTTTATGACGGTGAGTAGTTACAAGTTGATTCAATTTAGCTCTTGGCAACATAATGTCGTTTCCTTGTACGTCGTCGAATAAAACCACAATCATCGGCTTTTTACCATTATACTTATGTTCAGGTGGATTATACATTGTGTCCTCAAATTCAATCAATAATTCATTTGGAATATCATGAATTGATTTTGTTTTATCTTTTAACATTTTATTTAATTTCTTCCATCTTTTCAACTTTTCATGATATTCTTCGTATTCTTGAGCTTCGGTGTCAAGAATTTCTTCTATTTTTTGGGGAGCTTCAATCGAAGGTTCTAATATATCTTCATTGTTCAATGGCAAATTATTAAAATAATGTGCATTATTGTGAAAAGTAGGACTAACCAAAATTAACCGGTCTAATGCATTATTTTGTTTCATCAATCTTAATAAATTAGAAAAGCTACAAGTTTTACCTACACCTCGTTTTGCCACCGCCAATATAACGGAATGCATATTAATAAAATCTGGGTCCGTATTTATATTGAAAGCACCGCCTTTCGGTAATTTAATTTCATAATCTTTATTTTTAATTTTTGAGTTTGTAACATTTAAGTTTTCTATTAATATTAAAGTTCCGGAAATAAACTTCTATAAGCTTTATCATAATGAGTATTGGTTTTTTGAGGTGATTGAGGGCTATTATCTATATCTTTATTATTTCTTTTTTTGGAAATTCTTTTCTTTTTAACTATAACTTCCGGTTCGCTTTCGCTAGAACTAGAACTTTCATGAATTTCCTCAATAATAACTTTTGGTTTTTTATTCTTTATTTTTTTATTTTTCACAACTTCTTTTTTTACTTCCGGTTGAATTTCAATTTCGTCCTTTTCCGGTTTTTGGTGATTTTTAATAACTTCTTTTGCATCTAATATTTCTTTTTGTTTTTCAAGATCTTTTGCAATTTTGATATTTTTTTTTCTTCGGCTTTTAATTTTCGTACTTCTAAAGCTTTCAATCTTGCATTTTTCAATCTTTCTAAAGTTTTTTCATCTGTTATTTTCTCACCTTTGCGGTAACCCATTGTTTTATTAGAATATAATAGATATAAAAAGAAATTAAAATTTCTAAACATTAATAGTATTTTCTTCTTGTTCTAGTATTTTCCTTTTACAATTTATACAAGGTGAATTTATAGTTTCACAACGACTATATCTAATTCCCGTAAAAACAGCCCCTATAATAAGAATAATTCCTGAAACAAATGCTTGAAAATCACATGAATTGTTTAAAATGTCCATTTTTATATAACTTAAACAATTTAAAAATATTTTTGGTTATTATATTATATCCCATATATATGGAGAAAGTTATTTCAAAGTTTGGAAATACTTATTACAAAAAATCAGCAGAAAAAACAATTTAGATGTGGCTAAACATTACAAGATTAACAAAGATAAAGTTTTAAAACAACGTATATTAAATTTACGAATTAAAAGAGGTTTGCCCATCAAAGCAAATTCCGTCAAATTATACAATATCACTATTGATGATATGATTCAAGCTCTAAAAAAATCATCATTCGACATACCAAAACAGTATGAATTACTAACACAATACTCAAAATTATTGTGATTTTTTAGTCCAATGTACTAACCCAATTGAGCTTAAAGAAATAATCTTATATATATATTATAAAAGCCTCTCCCATGTCCAAACTTAACACCTCAAATATTAAACTTACACCTAGTCAATGGAAAGCTTTCAACATTGAAATGAAGGATGCAAAAACTAGAAAAGATTTTGCTGATTTACAAGATATTCTAGAAAGTTTTAAAATAATAAATGGAAGGAAAAAATCTAAAAAAATTATTACAAAAAATGATTATGAAAAATCGTTGAAAACAAAAATTAAAGACAAATACAATGGAAAATCTAAAACTTTCAAAAAATACCGTGAAATTTCACGAAAAAATATAAATAAAAAGAAAAATGAAAAGGTTAACAAATTTGTAAATAATGTAAAAACTGATATTAAAAATATCAAAGAAATTAAAAAAACCAAACGCACCGAGTATATCGATAAATTTAAAACTAGAAAAGATATCTACGGTCCAATAGATTTTAATCTTTTTCAAATAAAAGGTTTACGTAGATTTGTTCCCGAAGCATCAAGTGATGACAAACAATTGATATCATTTGAGTTACAATTTGAAGATAATTATGTAATAAAAAACGATGACATTTATTTAGGATATCATCCTGAAAATCTACAAAAAGCTATCGAAAAAATAGCTCAAAGTGAAAAATTAAAAGAACATGGATTTATTAAAAGTATTACTCTTTTCGTCCACACCGTTAAAGCTATTAAAGGTGGTTCGGCGAATCCACAATCGAGAAATAAAGAAGAACGATTCAAAAAGAAAAGTTGTATTACATTGAACAATAATAATAATCAATGTTTTGATATTTCTCTAGCTATTTTGCAACATTTACATTGTAAAGAAACCAACAAAACATTTTGGAAAACACTAACTCACGCAAAAAGACCACAAACACGGACAAAATTAGGAAATGAAATAAGAAAATTAGTCGGTATCGACCCTCATAAGCAAATTGATGTTTTGAGAGACACTCCAATATATGAGAAAGCATTAAATGCACATATTGTCGTTTATCAAGAGCATAATGTTGTTGGACAACGTAAAGTTTATCCTAGTGGTGACAATCAAATATTTGATGATGACAAAAATGTATACTTTATATGTTATGACGCTGAACAAGAACATTATGAACCAATTACCAACATCGTTGCATTTTTAGATACTCGTTCAAAATTATGTCCACGGTGTTTTAGTACTAAATGTATGTTTAAAGATAAGAAAAATCAATACAACAAAAAATTAGTGAATAAAATATATTGTAAGAAGTGTGAACGATGGTTTTTTAATAATGATTGTTATAACCACCATCTAAAATCTACATGTGATAAAGTGCATTATTGCAAAGAATGTCATACACATTATGAAACTAAAATTAAACATATATGTGGTCATTCAACATGTAAGAATTGTGAAGATTATTGCGACTTAAATCAACATCAATGTTATATTCAACAAGTAAATAAAAAGGACCCAATTGAAAAACTTGCCTTTTTCGATTTCGAATGTACACAAGAAACAAAATATTTAAATGAAAAGACTAGAGAGTTTCATTATAAACATCATATGAATTTAGCAATTACTCAATATTTAGATGACACAAAAAATCCAAAGAGTCATGACAATTTGGTCGAAGGATTTGAACATCATGACATGCATTCATTTTTGGAATTTCTATTTAGTGCAAAACATAAGGGATACACCTTTATTGCACACAATGGTAAAGCTTATGATTTCTTGCTCATTTTTGAAGCAATATTAGTAATGCATCAATTCGATGATAGTAAAAAAATGCCAGAAATTATTAGAGTTGGGAATAAAATAATGAAGTTGACCTATTTAGGAGTCACACTAATTGATAGCATAAATCATTTTAGTTGTGGTCTTGCAAAGTTACCAAAGACATGGGGTTTAGAAAATGACGTAGAAAAAGGCTATTATCCACATTTATTTAATAAAAAGGAAAATTGGAATTATACCGGAAAAATACCTAGTAGACACTATTTTTGTCCGGAACAAATGAAATGTGAAGATAAAGAAAAATTCGATATTTGGTATAATGAAAAATGTGATGACAAAGTTTTTGTTTGGAATAATAAAAATGAATTACGAAAGTATTGCTCAAACGATGTTTTAATACTTCGAAAATCATGTTTAGAATATCGTAGTGTATTGTTGGAAGCATGTGAAACCGACCCTTTTAACTTTATGACAATTGCATCGACTGCCCAACATATTCATCGAAAAGACATTATGCCTAAAAAAAGCATTGGATATTATAGAATTAAGAAACAAAGTAAAGTGTGTGCTGAATGGATCAATTATTTGGAACATTCTAAAGGTATCCAAATAATAAGAGAATATAAAATTCCAAAAACAAACTTCATAGCGGACGGTTATTGCAAAGAAACAAATGAAATATTCGAATTTAATGGTGATCGATTTCATGGAAATCCTGCAATTTACAACCCCAATCAAAAAGCAAATGTATCAAGAGACTCTAGTATTACTTTTGGAGATTTAGATAGAAAAACGAAAGAAAAAAAAACAAATAATACAAAATTTAGGATATATTGTTGAAGATATATATGGGTGTGGTTGGAATACATTAAAGAAAATAGAAAAATCAGTAATTGACTTTATGAAAACTTACAAACCTGATCTTGTAATTAGAGATGCATTTTTTGGAGGTAGAACAAACCCTGAACAATTATATTGGAAAAAGAAATTTGGTGAAACATTGAGATATCTAGATTTTACTAGTTTATACCCTTGGGTTATGAAGTATTGCGAGTATCCTATCGGTTTTGACGAGCAATTTAAAAATGTTTCGGTTAAAGAATATCTATCGAGGTATAAAAATCAAACTGAAAAGTTTTTTGGTGTTATTTATTGTAAAGTTAAACCTCCAAAAATTTTACAATTTCCGGTGTTACCATGTAGAGACAATGGTAAATTGAAATTTACTTTACATGAACAAGAAGGTACTTTCTCAACAATTGAAGTTGACAAAGCAATCGATATGGGATATGAATTATTGGAAATTTATGAAATTAGACATTGGAAAGAGCGTAGCACAAAATTGTTTGCACCTTATGTAAACAAGTTTTTGAAAATCAAACAAGAAGCAAGTGGATACCCTGAATGGGTTAAAACAGAAATGGATAAAGATAAGTACATTCAACAATATTTTGAAAGAGAAGGTATTCTTTTAGACAAATCTCAAATCAAGAAAAATCCCGGAAAGCGAGCGGTCGCCAAGATGTACCTAAACAGTTTGTGGGGCAAATTCGTTCAACAATTAAACAAAATGAAAACCAAAATTATAAATGAACCAAGCGACTTTTATGCAATGGTGTTTGACGAAGAATATGAAATGAATTATGAATTTGCCGGTATAGAAGGAAATGAGAAATGTATTATGAATTATCGATTCAAAGATGAATATTTTGAGGGTCCGGACAAATGTTCAACAAGTGAAATCATAGGGGTATTTACAACGGCGTATGCTAGGCTAAAGTTGTATGATTTGTGTGAAAAAGTTGGGTTTGACAATGTGCTATATACTGATACCGACAGTTGTATTTACATTGAAAAAGAAGGACTAAATGATCATATTTATAAGAATGAGCTAGGTGACTTTTTGGGCGAATTAACTAATGAACTTTATGATGATAAAAGAAACATTATAAAAGAATGTACTGAATATGCAGCGACCGGACCAAAATCATACACATTAAAAATTTTAAATGCTGAGCCTCTTACCAAAAGTAAAGGTTTTTATTTGTCACATCAAAACAGTAAAATTATCAATCATAAATCAATGGTATGTATGGTTAAGAATTTGACTGATAAAATTGATGGTAAATATGCTGAGTTGACATATAAGGTAATTAGAAAACGGAAAAGAAATAACAAACAAGAAGTATTATGTCCACAAGGGTTAGAAACAAGAGTTGAAAGTAAAGTATATGCTAAAGGTTGGACTAAAAATTTAAAAGGTAATTTGGACGAACTTCACCCTGAGTTTGAAGAGATACAAGAACAATTAGAAGAAGTTGATAAAATAAATCCATATCAATTACGACCTGAAGGATATAACTTATCTTAAATCAATTTCTAAATCATCATCTTTATTGTTTTTATTTTGACTACGAGTTCTTTTAGATAATCTATTTGAAGCTGAAACACCTTCGCGTTGATTTTTTCTTTCTTTTTTATTTTGTTTTGTTACTAATTCTTTTACGGTAGCTTCATCTTTATTTTTACTTTGATTTGAAACATTACCTTTCACTTCGAGCAATTCTCTTGGTTTATATTTTCTAGCTAAAGTTTCGTTGTTGTCTTCTATTACATAAGACAAGCCTTCCATTTTTTTAACTTTATAAATTCTAGTTGACCATCGTTGAGTTTCTTTATCAAAAGTTTTAGTTTTAATTTTAATTCTAACTTTGTCTCCAGGTTTAATATCAATTTTAGAAAGTAGTTTTGTTAATATATTTCTTTTTAATAAAATATTTCTTAATACTCTATCTTCATTCATATCATTTGGTGCAGACTTATCTATATTTCCTACATTTTTCGTTTCATTATAATTATTTACAATAGTATCTAATTTATTTATCCAATTGACGGTATCTTTACTTTTAAAATAAAGTTCTAATTTATATTTTAATGTTCTGTTAAATCTCTCAATCATACCCATTGTACTATGGTCTTCGGGTTCGTTCAAATAATGTTCAATATTGTTATCTTCCAAAAGTTTCTTCATAGCTTTATTCACAAATTCACTACCGTTGTCCGTTGTTAATACATTCATTTTGGAATCCTTAATAAATTTTCTCATAGCCGGTATGACACCTTCGGCTGCCTCTATATTTTTATTGTTTTTATCTTTTATAGTTTTTGATTTTAACCCATAAGCATATGCTTTCCGCGTGTTTATATTTATTCCCGTTAATATCACTGCATAATTTTTATTTTGTTTTTTAAATTTTGGAATAAATGCTAAGTCTGCTTGAATATAAATTTTTTTGAAGTCTTTACCATAAATTGGATATAATTCATTTTTATTTATTTTCTTTTTACCTGAAAAAGTTTGATTGACTTCAGTGTTTTCGACCGCCTCTTTTACTTGTTTCTGTGTAACTTTATAACCTTTTGCTTTTAATTTTGATGTGAATGAACTTATATTTGATAAGCCTATTTCCGGGTCTAAATAGAAATCTTGTATTTGTTTCTCGGTGATTGATTTACTCATTTGTTTCTTTATTATATATCATCAGCGAATAAAAATATTTTTTCATTTGTAATATTATTTTATCTAAAAGCATTTGATCAATTTTATATGAAATACCATACATTTTATTCATTATATAAAATCCAGGAATTCTAATAATAGATTGTATTTTTGTATTCATTGTGTTCTCTTTTGTAATTTCCAAATCCTCTCCGGTTTTCCTATCATATAAATCACTATCAGCATTATCTATTTGACATTTAAATAAATTTGAATAATTCTTATTTTGATTTACTTTGATCGAGCTATTAAAAAGTTCTTTCAAGTTTGAAAGTTTAAAAGTATCTTTGGAAAAATATTTTATTTGATTTTCATAAATATGATTTACAATTTTATCCTCTATAGCTAATATAATATTTTCCATATCTTCAACTAAATTAAACGAAATATTATACCGGCCACTCCCTTCAAAGTTGTTTATTCCAAATGGACAATGCATTTTTGGTGTTTCTAAGTATAACGGCTTTTGATCATATTGAATACTTATAAACTTATATGGTTTAGATTTACCTTTTATTTTTGTAAAATCAACATTTTCAATACTCAATTTTTCAATATCAAAATTATTATATTTAACTACCGAAATCATTTTATTAAATTAAGTTATAATATTTATTTTTTAAGTTAGTTTATGTTTTTAACTTTAAGACACCGACTCCCTTCGGTATATACTCACAATGGCTTCTACTTCTAATCTTCATGGTATTCAAAACATGGTCGATGATGTGAAAACCAAGCTAACAAACGAAGAATATTTGAAATTTTGTGATCTTTTGAAAAATCAATATAATAATGAAGAAAAGTCAACTTACTTAATTTGTGAAATTGAGTTCATAAAACCATGTATAGTTCCTTATACAATTACGGAACTTATTGAGGACAACGATGGTTGTTTATTCAATATAACAACCACTATTAAAACAAAAATTATAAAAATAGAAAAATCCATGCATGATAAAATTCACGAGTAAATAGTGACCCAAGGGTACCATCGATGGCATACAAATGTTAGCCCTAATTGCACCATCTTGAAAACAAAAGACACATACGACTTGACAATAAATGATGGAATTTATAGAGGAAATGTAGACGGCGTAGTAATAATAAGTATTAAAATCATAGGAGTTGCAAAGTAAAATCAAATTAATGACATTTTTTTATTATTTCATTTATGATTTTTTTAATTTATTATTTTTATATTTATTTCACCAATTTACGATAAATATTATATTATTTATTATATTATATTATTATGGTAAGAGCAAATCAAGCACAACCACAACGAAGACGGAATAATAGAATTTATTGTGGATACAAGGATCCTCCACCTTTAGGTCGTCCGTTCGGGAATAAAGTACAATGTAAGGCTATTGGTCAATTAAGACGTTTCGGGAGGATTTTAAGAGCACCTCATCCAGCCGATAGACAACAAAATAGGCGAAATAGATAATTTAAAAAAACTATAGGAATTAAAAGTTAAAAATCAAATATATTATTACTAGTTTTATTTTATTGTTGCAATTATAATAATTTTTTCTAATTTATCATATTTATATTTATTCCACCGGAAACTCTCACCGAACCGGATAAATTCACCGGAAGCTCACCGGAAGCTCACCGGACCGGATAAATTCACCGGAAGCTCACCGGAATTGTCTAGGGTTTGGATGGTAGTAGGATGTTGTAGGGTTTGGCGATAAGATTTTACCCCAACCCTAGGCGCAGCCTAGGGTTTTGTTGGTGGGGGAAAATTTTGTCGCCAAACGCTACATCATACTACATCGTATTTTAATTCCACAATTTTTTCGTGATTGTATAAAATGATATCTTTAATTTCTTCATGATTGATACTTTGAGAATTTTCATAATTTAATGGAAATCCTTTTACCTTAGTCATCGTTGTTCCATCAACAAATTTCAACGAATATGATTTAGGTGCGGTCGATACAAATTCAATACATTTCTTATATTTTTTTTCTCATCATTGTATAGCTCGTCAGTCAATTCTCCAAGATAATCACCAAGTTGTTCTGTGTATACTTGTTTGTTTGTTTGTTTCATTTTCGATGTATATCACCGAGTCAATATCATGAGATAGAACTTTACCAAATCCTACATCGTCCATAATGTTGAATGCTTGTTTATTTGGTGCATCTTCAATGTATACCACTGAGTCGGTATCGTGATATAAAACTTTGTCGAATCCTACATCGTCCATTAAATTGTATAATTTTATTCTTGCATGTGCAGTTGTAAAAACCCCAATAACTTCATTGACGGTACAGTTCGTTTCAGAATATTCACCTAATACATTAAAACCAACTTGGTATTTAACATCACCATTTTTGTTTTTTATTGGCTGAATTAGAACATTGTCATTTCTTGAATCTGATAAAATATCATATACTTCAGCACTATTCATGAATTTGTTTTGTCTTTTATTTGGTTTCAAACAATATCTACCCCACAAGTTGTTGAGAAATAATTTAGCAATAGTTCTCAATCCTTCATTTTTATTTATTTTAACTTTTTCTAATAATATACTGTCCTTTTCAAAATATTTTTTAATATACAAATCTTTGTCTTTTTCGCTTTGTACCCACTCAGGATAATCGTTTGCCTCTTGTTTTATTTTTAAAAAAGTATTAATAAAACTTTCAAAAATAGTATAAGATGTATTTTCCCAGTGGACAATCTGATGTATTTTTTCAATTGTGTATCCTTTTTTCAACGATAATTTTACTTCTTCCGTGCACCACGTTCCAGTCATTTTTGTCAAAGGAAAAGTCAATTTCTCCATTTTAGACTGTCCCAAGGTCCTCAATGGTAAAACTGCCATTTCCAAATCATTTGGTGGAATTATGGTGCATTTTATAACTCCAAAGAATTGTTCAATATCAGTGACTCCTTTCAAATCAATTTCTTGATATATTTTTGTAGGATGACCTAATGGAAATTTACAATATTTCAAGACATAAGGATACAAACTTGTAAAATCTACATATCTAATTGTTTCATTATCTCCACATTTATGATATAATTTTTTAGGGTCGGTTCTTCCTCCGAATAATGCATCTCTGAACACGATAGGTGTGTTATAACTATTTACGAAATTGGTAACATTTTTGTCATTTTTTTGTAATTCTTTAAAATCACTTTCCCACATAATTTCTATGTTGTATCCAAGACTTCGAATTTTTTCCAATCTTTTTTTGGTCTCATCGTACAGTTGATAAAATGTTTTATTTGTGGTATAATTTTTTCTAAACATATTCTTACCATTTGTTTCTGGATTTCCATGCCAATAATCTCCAAGAAATTCATATATAGTATTTGTTTCAGGGTCATAACCATCGACATACTTGTGCCTTTCATTGTTTCCAAAATGGAAATGAGGAATTTTATATTCTTTGATTAAGTTATCAATTTTATTTGTATGTTTTACATATTCCAACCAAATGCGCACCTATTTTTGATTGTTGTTTTCCTTTAATGACACTATTCAAAATAGCAATGGAATTTTCAGGCATATGCAAATACCTATGAATTGTTTGTGTCAATGATGCAATCGTTAAATAGGCTGTGGGGTCAATTTCTTCATTTGTAATTTCTAAAATTTTCTTTCTATATTCCATCCATCCTAAACGTAAAATTCTTGCATCACTTTGACAATAATCTAATATTTCTTTTTGCATATCAAATATATATTCATCGTTTGTCATTTGTTTATGCCACTCCAAAAATTCATTTCGGCTATCCTCTTTCATTTGATTATAACCATAAAATGATATATCGGGAATTTCGCCTACATAATTTTTATTTTCAGGGGTATTAAACTTGTGAAGAAAAAAACCTTTCTTCTCACCTTTTAAATCGAATATTTTTGAGAATTTACTCAATGGACTTGTTAAATGTAGATAGCTGTCCATTAATGTCACGTTTTGATATTTTAGATACATTATTTTACCACCATTTTGTACCGTTTCAGGAATTTCATCCATCGTTGTTATTATGTATTCTATGATAAGTACATAATCATACTTACTACCATTATGTGCTATAAAAGTAAATCCTTTGTGTTTATTAGCAAATAAAAATTTGCAAACTTCTTCAATATTGTTGTGAATAAATTCCTCTCCATTAGAATATTGTGTGACACTCAGATTCACTTCGTGCTTTGTTTCATTGTATGCTTCAAAATCAAAAAATCCTATTTTACTTTCATCAACAACATCTTTTGGTTTCTTTGGTGTAATGTAACATTGATGCTCTCTCATGTCACAATATAATTTACAATTTGGACAAAAGTCATGTCCACAAATGTGTTCTTGTTCTTTTCTTATATCGTAAACCTTTTTACACTCACCTTTGCACCTATGGAAATGTTGACAAGCTGTCCCTTTTTTGTGTAAATCATAACATTTCTGATTTGGAAATTTTATATTACAATCTTCACAGTGTATGGCTTTCTTCCAATCGATAAATGGTTTGGTTCCTTTTTTAGAAAAATCACACAATTTACTTTTACATTTAAAACACCTTGGTCGGTCGGCTATTCCATAAAAAGCTTCGATTTTCGTTATTGGTTCGTAGTGTCCAATACTTGAATCTAAATGATAATAAACAAAATTCCATTCCGGTCTGTCGGGCAAACCTTCTTTACTTGGCGGATACATTATTGTACAACCCAAATCAGTCATTCCATGAATTGTAATATTTTTTTCGAATTTTTCTTCAAATATATGAATGTCATCAAAACCTATACCGTCTTCAGCATTAAATTCTAATTCTTTCATTAAAATTATTGCTTCTCTTGTTAAACGATTTTTATCATTGTTGCCCACATTATGGTAAATTTTGTAAGTTATTTCTTCATTGTCTTTTTTATCTTTGTAATGCATAATAATGCAAGATTTAGCAAAACATTGTTCATCCTTAATTGTAATGCAACTTTTCTTTTGTTTCAATTCCTCCACAGATTTTGGCACCGACAATGGTTGACCTTTTCCATTAATTTTTTTGAAATTTAATAAAGAAATTGTGATGAAATTCACAGCCCCTCTATCATCTCCGGACTAAATCATTCCTTCTAATTTTTTTATAAAATTCAATTTCATTTTTTGCACTTAAAATTTCCGAAGAACCATCTTGAAAGTTTACACCAAACTGAAAATGTTTTACATCTTCCGAAGCTTGGTCAATTTTTTTATTAATTAAATTCATCCAATAATCCAAAGGATTACTAAGAAATCTATTAAATTTGATTTTCATGCTTACGCCTGAATTTCCACCTTTATCAACAAAATCTTTTGTAACGTCTTTGTCCGTAAATAGTTCTTCATATTCTTGCCGAGAAAGCAAATCACTAAGCACTATTAAATCTTCATTTTCTTTTTCAAATTTCTTTATTTCTGATTGTAATTTTTGTTGTTTATTTTCTTTGCTAAATTCTTCATCTATTTTCTTTTTTTTCAATTTGATTTATTTTACTCCATTGTTCCTTTGTTAATTGTCTTGAACTTGATGCTTTCAAATTTCCGGCCCTATGGTTTTTGACTTTCTTGAGATTGGTTTTCTTTGCTTTGGTCAATGGAGCTTTGCCTTTATCATCTTTTTTGTCTTTATCATTAGACTTTTTCGGAGGCATTATCATTATATGATATATTTCTTATTACTGAATTGTAACGTATTCTTTAGGTGGTTTTTGTTACATTTAATCTTTCCAAAAATTTGTTTTGAATTTCCATATATTTTTCAAAGTCTTCAGGATTTTCTTTGATTTTATTGGAGAATATTTCAACAATTTTTACTTTATCAATACCATGCTTTTCCATCGTTGAAACACCGACATTTTTATTTAACAAAATTCGGTATAAAGTTAGATTATTTTGTAACAATGGTTTGTTGGCTTCATAATATTTCCCTTTGTCTCTTCTATTCATATCTAAAGGCTTTTTATAATACACCTTACCATTCTTAGAAGTAACCTTCATATACTTAGGAGAATGTGTATCAATTTCACTCATTGTTATAATATAGAACTTATAATCTTTAAGCAGATTCAAACACATTTTTATCACTACTTAATTCTTTTGAATTCATGATATCTCTCTCGCACTTTATACAAAGACAATCTAATTGTTTACATCGAGACCGTCTCATATTATACCCTATAGCATGAATCAAAGCAACGATAATTGTCCCAAATTGAAAGACATCACACGTATTTATTTCAAACATTATACATTAAACTGATTTTATTTTCCAGTTAGAGTTAAAGTTAAAGTAAGAGTTAAAGTTAGAGTTAGAGTTAGAGTTAGAATTTAAATCAAAGTCATTAAAAAATGAAAGAAATGATAAGTAATGATTAGAAAATTATTTTCTTGTGTATTCTAATATGGGTTTTAAGAAAGGTGAAAAAATCACTGATGAGGCTACTTTAGAACGATTAAAAGTTGCTCGATTAAAAGCTATGGAAACAAGAAGAAAAAATTCTGAAGCCAAAAAGGATATCAAACTTGCTAAAGAATTAGAAAACAAAAAAGAATTGGAGGCTGCTCAAAATAAAATAAAATCATCGATAAAAGAACCTGAAATTCCTGAAAAATTCGGAAAAAAATCAGAACCCGAAATCATCGACAAAAAATATGCTAAAAAATCAAAAAAGAAACCTGTGATTGTTGTGGAATCTGATAGTGAAACTTCGGGTAGTTCAAGTGACGATGAACATCAACCTCAAGTGATTATCAAAAAATCAAAAAAGAAAGACAAAGTTTCAAAAACGGAACAAAACCCAAACGCGGTCCCTCCGACTTATCATGACGTTTTGAATTCAGACCCTCATTTTCATAAAACATTCAAATCATTGTTTCCAGAATTTTGAAAGAATATTTGTATCATTTATCTTTTTCAATAGTCTTTCCCATAAGAAACAAATATCTCTTGATTCTTTTTTACATTTGATGTTAATCGAACATTTCCTACAGAATTTATTTTAGCATAATTTTTGCATTTGATTCTTTTGGCACTTTGAGGGGTACAATCATTGAACTTACCGGCAACTGAATTTGTTTTTGATGCATCATAAAACAGATTATTATTCTTTTTCCAAATATGTGTTCTTCGATTCAATGGAGGTAATTCATTCATTGTTAATCGTTGCGTGCCGACGGTGTATCGACCAACTAACTTATATTTTTTCAAGTCTTCTTTGGCATATACCCCAAGACCTGAATTTGGAATACTACTTTCCTTTATATCTACTACTCTATGAACATAACAATAAGGACTATATTTACAAGTCATGTTTCTACATTGATTTCCACTACTTTTCGAAATAGCTATACACCGTTCACAAGATGTTTTCTTCATAAGTTATGGATTTATTTTTTCAGGAATAATAAATTCATCAAATCGTTTTCGAAACATCGATGGATGATTGTCTTTCTTATGTAAATCGATTAATAGAAATGAATGTGGTTCATTGATAGCATGTGCATATACTTCATAGAAAGTCGTTTCGTCAATTTCACCGGCAAAAGATTCATATATTTCTTGTAATTCTTTTTTGTCTTTCATTTTGAATATAGCTAAAGAAGTTGCATTATTCTTCACGGCCCGTGGACAACCACCAAATTGAGATTTAAAATTCTGAATAGCAATAAAACAACTTATTCCTAAAGCACCACCGGTTTCAAAATCAGCTATATGTCGATGTCTTGTGATAAAATTTAGAAATTTTGGAGTTCGAAACAAATTCGTTGATTGACAATCATCGACAAAAACAGCCAATATAGGACGTTCACCATTATATTTATGTACGGGCTTTTCGAAACCGTCTGATGTCAAAAATTCTAACAATAATTCTGGGTCGATATCATCGATAAAGATATTTCTATTATTTAATTTTTCCATCAACAAATTCCATTTTTTCAAGTCTTCATGATATTTCAAATATGTATCTCTTTCTTCTTCGGCTTTTTGAATAATATCATTAATAACATTTGCACCATCGTCGGGTTCGTACACATCTTCGGAGTCGATATCTAATGATTTCATTAATTTTTTGTTTGAATTAAATGTAGGACTTATTACAAATATTCGATGTAATGACCCTTCTTTTTTCAACATTTTAAGATAGTTAGTCACCGCAACTGATTTCCCGCTTCCTCTTTTGCCTATGAAAATTGAATTTTGATGAGCTTTTAACATGTTCGGTCCGGTTTTGATATTGAAAGCACTTCCATTTGGCACATCGATGTTCATATCTTTCACTTTTACAATCTTCATTAAAGATATATGTATAGTTTGTTTATTATTTTTTTAAAAGAAACTAAAATAATGAAAAGCAACAATGAATACATTGTAGCCCGAAACTTGCATAACGATGATTGTTTTAACATTTTCCCTAACATACCAAGAAATTCAATAGACCTTTTCATTTGTGATTTACCATATGGTCAAACAAATTGTTCTTGGGACAAGATTCCTTTCGATTTGGATAAATTATGGATTGAATTAATGAGAATAGGTAAAAGACATTCAGCCTATATCTTTACTACTACCACTAAATTTGGACATACCATTATTGAAAGTAATAAGAAGATGTTTCGATATGATATCGTATATGAGAAAACAATGTCATTAGGCTTTTATCATGCAAATCAAATGCCTTTGAGAAGTCATGAAATGATATATGTCTTTTACAAGCATTTACCAACATATAATCCAATAATGATTGAAGGTCACAAACCTTATATAAGACAAGGTCAAGGTCCTCGGACAGAATTATACACTCATTACACCGATAGAACACCAACCATTTGTAAAGATGGAAAAAGGTATCCAAGAAGTGTAATCAAATTTTCAAATGGAAACTACAAAAGCAAACATCCTTGTAGTAAACCGTACGATTTATTCGAATGGATAATCAAATCTTACTCAAATCCTTACGATAATGTATTAGATTGTTGTATGGGTGTTGGAAATTCCGGTTTGGCATGTAAAAATCTCAAAAGAAATTATATTGGTATTGAAATTGATAAGAAATACTTCGAAATAGCTAAAGAAAACATCGAAAATTCAGATTAATTTTACATAAAAACTATATACATTTTTTAAATTGAACTTATTCAGACTAATTGACCCAAACAAAACCATTTTGGAAAAAAATCGACGATTTTCGGTTTTGTGAGTAAATACACTAAAATAAATATTGAAAATGCCTTTAAAATCATAATAAATTCAATTTAAATCAAGGAATTTTTTTTTTAATTTTGATGACATATTTGAGTTCCTCACGAAATTTTACGTTTATAATGAATTTCTAAAAAATTCTTTTGATAAAACTTTTTGAAAAAAGTCCACTATCGTAGAAGAAAATAACAAATATTTAATTTAATCATAGCATTAATTGTAATTGGATTTTCACAAATTTGATTTCAGAAACAGATTCCTTGCGAAATTTCCTTACAAATATGAATTTTCAAGATTTATGATAGATTTCTTTCGACTGTTATTTTACTTTTTGTAAATTATTGGAATATTAAGTATATTGAAAAACACACAAAATAAATTTTGCATCAACCGTGCTTTTATTTTTACCAATCTGACTTCAGAAATAGATTCCTCGTGAAATTCTACATTTAGTACGTATTTTTAATGATTTTTTAAAATGGGTATACGCTTCTGTTTTTAAGCTTTAGTATTATTCTTGCAAAAATGAGATTTTTTTCTCTTTGGTCCGTAGAAAAAGTCCATGAATTACTTTTAGGCAATGTTCATTATTAAATTCAATGAATTATGAAGAAATTTTTACATAGTCAGCATCCCCCCATAATTGCGGACATATTATTTTTTGAGAAAAAAATATTTTTTTTCTGACGTCATGTAGTCATACAGTCATACAGTCATACAATCATACAAGCATACAGTCACACAGTGTATGGCATCATATGACAGTCCAAAAAGCACGGTCATACCCCCAAAAAATCGTCGGTCATACCCCCAAAACAGGTCGGTCATAGCCACATGACATCATATGACAGTCATAAAAGGACAGTCATGCATCCAAAAATGACAGTCATAGCCTCATGGTTTCATATGACAGTCATAAAAGGACGGTCATAGCGTAAAAAAGGACAGTCATAGCCACATGACAGTCATAGAAGGACAGTCATGCATCAAAAAATGACAAACAGGCCTCATGGTTTCATAAGTGACAAAGCTATAAAAGGACGGTCATATGCAAAAAGGACAAATATAGCCACATGACAGTCAGAAGGACAGTCATGCATCAAAAAAGGACTCACATAGCCACATGACATCATATGACTGAAAATCGTCGGTCATACCTAAACAGTCGGTCATAGCCACATGACATCCTATGACATTCGAAAATCGCCGGTCATACCCCCAAAACAGGTCGGTCATAGCCACATGACATCATATGACAGTCGTATAAATATTATCGAGTGGTCATCAAATATCATCGAGCAGTCATCGAATATCATCAAGCAGTCATCGAATATTATCGAGTATTCATCGAATATAATCGAGCAGTCATCGAATATTATCGAGCAGTCATCGAATATTATCGAGCAGACATCGAATATCATCGAGCAGTCATCAAATATTATCGAATAATCATCGAATATTATCGAGTAGCCATCGAATATTATCGAGTTGTCATCGAATATCATCAAGCAGTCATCGAATATTATCGAGTATTCATCGAATATAATCGAGCAGCCATCGAATGTTATCGAGTAGTCATCGAATATTATCGAGTAGTCATCGAATATTATCAAGTAGTCATCGAATATTATCGAGTAGTCATCGAATATTATCGAGCCATCGAATATTATCGAGTAGTTATCGATATTGTCGAGCAGTCATCGAATATTATCGAGCAATCGTCGAATGTTATCGCGTAGTCATCAAATACTATCGCGTAGTCATCGGATATTATCGAGCAGTCATCGAATATTATCGAGTAGTCATCGAATATTATCGAATAGTTATCGAATGTTATCGAGTAGTCATCGAGTAATTGTCGACTATTATTGAAAGGTTATTGAAACCTAAATCAAGTGGTAACAAACAATCATCATGCTTTTCGAGGGGTCGTCAAATATTATCAAACATTTATCCATCATTTGGTCATGCAGATTTACAAAATACATGCATTTGTTTGTCGCATTATCACCATAACAAGTTGTCGGCATAATAACTATTAGTACCTTTTTTATGCCTATCTTTATTGTGTCTTAACTTGTATAACTTTCTCCTTTGGTTAGCATACTTAAGACCTTTTGATTTAATATATGAAGGGTAATCCATCATACCTCTCGCTCCAATACTTGCCAATTTTTTGTTGTCTTTATTAAAGACATCAATCTTCTTATCTTTATTTGTTGATGGCTTAACATATACATTCAGTTTATTTGCTTTATCCTTAGTGTATTGAGATATCGAATATTTACATGTCATTATAGTATGTATATATATATTAATGGAAAGACATACTCAATCATTGTGTTCACCGTTGTTCATTCAAAATGATTTTTGCAAAGACAAAGTTTACAATGCATCAAATAACATATTCAATTTTCGAAATAACGATAATACTTACATAGTTCCGAAGGTGAATCAAAGATATAAGTTCAATTGATACCAAACAATATAGAGTTCAATTGAATAGCTTATTTAAACAATTAGGTGACTTACAACCGTCACAAATTCAACAATCATTTTCCAATAGTCTTAGAGAAAAGGCTCTTCATGTTGGAATTTCAAGCTATCTCGGCTCAAGAAATTATCAATCAGATTTATCTTTTCCAGATGGATACGAGTATACCACCTATGTGACCGCTCAAAGACAATTAAATAAAGATATTCTCAACAATCGATTCAATATCGACCCGGAACTTTCAAATTATGACGCCGTAGTACTCAATAATGGAAATAATCAAATACATATTGCATATCACGGTGCGTCGTCAAATCCATCCTACTTAAATGAAGATAAAGCGGACATATTTTCGGTGATTAAAGGTAAACATGAAACACGAGATTCATTTTTAAGAGCTGAAAAGGTATATTTAGACACATTGAAAAAGTATCCTAATCATGACATTGAATTGTTAGGGACATCTTTGGGCGGTGCGAAATCCATTCATGTCGGTGAGAAATTCAATGTTCAATCAACGACCTTCAACCCCTTTCTTTCACATATACATACTCCTAAAGTCAATGGAAATGCACCGCAAAATATTCATCGAGTTGTAACTGATTGGGCCACTGCGGGAGCTTTGAAAATACCATCAAATTCAAATAGAAAGTTGTTTCATTACTTCGAAAACAAGAACCCTTATGATTTATTGAAAGCACCGTATCAATATATCACTTCGCCGCATAATCTCAAACAATTCTTTCAAATGCCAAAGAATAACAAAGTTAATAAGGTAAATTTATTGAAATCTACATTTAATACTATAGGGACCGGACTCGATGTGTTGATGTTCGGAAATGCTTTGAATGACGCAAGAAATCTTTCATCAAAAAATGTTGGAAGTGATGAATTTAACAATCGAATTTCAGAAGATTTGAATCCATTAGGACTGTTAGGAGTAAATTTCTATATCGACAAAAATTACTTGCATGATGACGCACCCTTAGAAGCAAGATTATTGGCTGATTATATATCAAACAAAGGTCCTCAAAGAATGACATCATTTGATAGAAGTATAGATAAATCACAATCAAATAAGTATACATCCATCAATGCAAATATGATTAAAGATGAAAATAATAATCTTTTGGTAAATTATGGAACGTGAACACTTAATAAAAAATGCTCAGATTTTGTACCCTGATTTATCCACATTTCATATTGAATTGATTGTTGATGATTACATCAAAAGACCAAAACTATATGACGATATGTATAATGGAAACATTGAATTACCTTTACCATTGAATAGAGATTCAAAGGAAGATATTGAAATGAATAAAAACTATATTGATATTATAAATAGAGATAGTCATGAGTGTAATATCTGAACGTACACTTTATTTATCAAGTGAAGACCTTTCATCGTTTGGTGATTCCAGAATTATCAATATCAATATACCAACACAATTAACAAACTATAAAAATACAAACAAATTGAAGATAATTGTAAACAGTTTTTCGGCTGCAAAGACTTGGTATACCATCAATGAATATAACGGAATTTTCTATATAGCTGATACAACTTCTGATGATTTGTATGAATGTCGAATACCTGATGGAAATTATATAGATTTAGATGATATTAAAACTGTTTTAGAAACGATTATTTTAGATGTTCTTGTCGCCAACTTTGGGTTTGCAAGGCCTGCAGATAGAGTTGATGTTACTTACGATGCAATTTCTGGACATTTCACTATTACACTTAGTAAACCTGCTCCGAATATCAAATTTGTTGCATTTTCGATAACCGGTGATTTCCGAGCAGTGCCAGGGAGTAATTTAGGTAATGCATTAAATAATATTTTTATTTCTCCCGGTAAATACAATGATGTAGACCAAGTCTTAGGCGGACAAACAAATAAATCAGTTGCCGGTTTAGCAGATTTTTCACAGATTAAAGATTTGTTTGACATCGAAACCGTAAATGAAGTATTTATTTCCAAATTTCCCGGTAATTTGCAAACAAATGACGCTATTTATCTTAGAATTTCATCGTTGCCAACAAACAATTTAGAAAGCACTAACCTTTCCAATAATTCAAAAGAAAATGTTATTATTTCCGGTGATATTTTAGGGAAAATTTTGCTACCTTCAGATTTAACTAAACAATTTATTACTTATTTAGATTACGATGAAAATTTTGCAGTAGACATTCAAGCATCACAATTTACATTTCTTCGTATCACACTTACGGACAAAAAAGCAAGATTACTTCCTACCGCCGTTTCCCAAAATGGAATTGAACAGTCCATAAATTATGCATTATCTTTGAAATTAAAAGAATATGTGAATTAAAATTATATTATATATATTATAGAAAAAATGTCTTTACCGTATAGTCTTGCATTTGGACTTCAAAAACTAAGTGGATATAGTACTCAATATTTTCGTCTTGAAACGACAAACTTGACCGAAGTAAATCCTTACGGTGTTATAACTTTGAATCTTCCAGTTAATGTTTTGTGTAATCTGAAAAGTTTAAGTATGCATTGTAAAGGTCGTGCTAACAATCCTGCCATAGCTTGTACGGACGCCGCAACCCAAGCTGATTCAGTTATCACAACTTTGCCAAATGGAATCGAAAAATTGATTTCTCGTGTAGAAATATACAGCGGTGGAATAGCTATTTCGAGTGGCATGAGTCAATATTCAACGGTATCAGCGGTTTTGGACAATCTTAAAACAACGTTGAATAAAGAAGTATCTTATCAAAGAGTTTTGAAAAATCAAGAAATAAATGTTAATACCGATAGTTGTTATCAAGAAGAAAGACCATATATTTTGAATAATTTCCTACAATTTATAGGGGAATCTTCACCTGACTACCTGGATACTGCGTTACTACCAAGTATGCAAATTCGTTTCTTCATGCATGGACCGGAGGTGTTGGGTGCATATCAAAAATCATTGGGGGCCGGTGTTGCATTTAACGGAACAGCGGCAGCAGAACTTGCTGCAAAAGCGACATGGAAATTGACTGATTTGCATTTTACAATTGAAACAATTACATTTTCAAATGGTGTTTACGATAGTGCTGTCGAAAGAAAACTAAAAGAAGATTCTTATATTGAGATGCCTTTCACTAATTATTTTACCTTTCAAGATACTCAAACGGAAATGACTAAATCGAATCGATTCTCTTTGTCGGCACAATCTTTGGATATGTTATACGCTGTTCAAAGGCCTTCAAATTACAGTTCTGTTAATGAAGGTTTGCATAAAATTGATAATAAAATAGGTGCTACTTTCGTTCCAAGTTATTTTAGATTTTATTCCGGAGACATTCAATCTTGGCAATACAATGTCAACTCAATTTATTATCCTAATTATCGTGCCACCGCTCTCGATGCTTTTAACTTGGTCACTATTGGTAAAGCTGATAATTATTCTGACGATTCAGGTTGTAAAGTTAATTCTTTAGAAAATTGGTACAATTCTTATTGGACTGCTATGCTTCGATTAAATATGCCTATGCCAGGTATGGGACCTCGTAATTGTAGTGGAATAGATACCCGGGGTTTGAATTCTTCATTCTTTCTTCAAACTCAAAAATCATCGACCGCAGACCCACTTCAAACACCTTTGACGAATAACGAAACATTTATTATTGCACAATGTACAAGTATCATTCGTATTGGTATGGGAAGAATGATTGAAGTGGTTGTATAAAAACTAATTTAATTGTAATTATATATAATTATGGCTGAACAAGCGGGACAAATTTTTGCTTCAAACTTAGGAAATAAACCATTAGGAAAAGTCGATGTTAAATTACCAAATATGATGTTAACTTCAGGCTTTCGAAGTTCTTCGATGATGATTGTTCCATGTAAAACAATACAAGATTTGCGACCACCGGCAAGAGTTTCTAATGTGGACCCTATGTCAGGTTTCAAATCGTATACATTAGGACACGGTGATAAAATTACAAAACAAAATGCTATGTTTTCATTTCCCAATATTCATCCATTAAACAATAAACTGGCACCTTTGGCTCCGACATTCTTTGTGAAATAAAATTAAATTATAGGATATAGTATATAATGTCTTCATTCGGAAATGATTTTGTTTTAGATAAGAATATCAAAGTTAATGACGGTGTGTTTATTGGTGCTAAAGATAAAACAACAAGAACAACCTTTCAAATAATTGGAGCTGATATAAATATGAATATTGATGGAAGTCAAAGTGGTAACCCGGGTGTTACAAGTTTGAATATGGCTGCAAAAGAAAATAAAATGAAAGTTGGATTTGGAGGTTGCCTATTGTAGTAACAAATAATGTTCCTCCGGTTGAAGAAATTACACAAGTAAATGGATTATATGTATTCAAAGCGAACCAAGCTGATAAATTTGGAATTGTATATATGAAACTAGCTCAACCGTAAATTTAAAACTTGTGTTATGATATATAATGTCTTCATTTGGAAATAATGTAGTTGCAAGTACATTTAATGGTAAACAAACTCCATCTACAAATGTTCCTGACCCTTTAACAATTAATCAAATAAATGTAAATCAAATAGGTGATAATTCAAACCCTTGTCAAACAATTCATATGGCTTCAGATTTTTTATATCAAAATGATATTGATTTTATTGATAATTCTGATGTAAATAATCAAAGAGAATTCATGAAATTTCAAACTGATGGTGATTTAAATTTGGTTAATAATATCAATTTTTATGATTTCATTTTGAACAATCCTGCAAGTAAATCAAAATTCTCTATAGGTTTGGATGAACTTGATAGTTCTTTTGAAATTAAATCTTTAGACCCTGTTCCTCAAACAAGATTGAAAATAGGAGACAATGGTATCAATGAATGGTCCTTTATGCAAACCACATTGAATGTAGAACCACTTGGAGCAGGTGTACTTTTAAATGATGGACCTTTAATTTTAAACACCGGTGATATCACTTTGAATTCTGGAAAATTTATTGGTGACGGTTCTTTGCTTCAAAACTTGCCTTCCGGGGCTAACCAAAATTTACAATCTGTTACCGACCAAGGAAGTACAACTACAACGAATGATATTTCTTTTACCGGAACTGGAAAATTTACGATAAATCAAGATGAAATTGATGGTGCTTTAATTAGGATTAGAGGCGGTACTCAAGATGCTAAAATTCGTATTGGTGAAACAACAAATGATGACGGATATATAAATGCACAACGTGCAATATTAATAGGCAGAAATGCTGGTTCATTCGGTTGTGGAATTGATGTTTTGGCTTTAGGTTCAGGTAGTGGATATGACCAAGCTGGAAATTATTCGGTAAATTTAGGAGATGATTCCGGACAATCAAACGCCGGTGTAGAATCTGTTTCTGTAGGAAGATTTCCAGGCGAAGTTTTCAGTGGTCTAAATTCAGTTTCATTAGGTTCATATGCTAATAAAAATACAGGAGGAACTTCGTCCGTCAATAATACGATTTGTATGAATGCAACCGGTGTTGAATTAAATTCTGTAAATCCTAGTTCATTTACGGTGAAACCTATAAGACCAAGTCCAGATGTTACATTAGAAAACTTACAATTATATTATGATTCAGTTTCAGGCGAAATAAAATCTGGTGCTATAAATTCTGGAAGTATCGGTTCGTTAAGTCAAGTATTGGCTGTTGGGAACAGCGGTTCTAACATTAATTTGACCGGAGATTTGGATGCTACAAGTGCAATACTCACAAATAGTTTGAACTTTAGTTATACATCAGCTACGGCTTCTATTACAAGTTTAGGAATTCCATTGACAACTTTGACAAATGCATACACGGCCTCATTACCAACAAGTCCGGTTCCTCATACCGGTGATGTATTTACTTTTGTAAATAACACCGGAAATAGTATAAATGCTGGAGATATTGTTCAATTTTCTGATGATTTTTCTGATGTAAATGGTGTAAAAATATATTCAGCGTCGGCAAGTCAATCTAATCAAAATTGTATGCCTATTGGTGTCTGTGTTCAAAATTCAAACACAGGAAATTCTTGTTTTGTTTGTACAAAAGGATTCACAACTTGCAAAGCTATTGATGGAAGTTATGTCAAAGGTCAAATGTTGGCTTGTGCCGCGGGAGGTTCAGTCAATTCTTCACAAATTACTACAAATAATGTTGGAATTATTGGCGTATGTATGGAAAGTAAAGTTATAACAACCTCGGGTTCAGGATTATTGGTTTGGATTAAACCTGATTTTAAATTGTGATTTAATATATATATATATATCAGATGTCTTCTTTTGGAAATGATATTGTTTGTAAAAATATACAATGTGATTCGGTTAATGGAAATGCTCCTACCGGTGGTTCAAGTAAATGGACAAATGCTGGAAATAATAATATTGAAAGAACAAATGGAAACGTAATTGTAAAGAATGAACTGATAGCTGAAACTGTAACAATCAACGACAAATTGGTTGTTGAAAACACTATCGAGATGTTTAGTGGAGGTATACAGGCTGCAGCGGGTGATTTTACTGGTTGTGAATGTATTAATTTGCAAGTCGACAATGTTTCGGCAAAATCTGGAACAATTGTCACTGTTAATAATAATTTACAGGTAAATGGTGCTGCAAAAATCAATGGAAAAACAGAACTGGTCGCACCAGATAATACCACAAATCTTGATTTATTTGGAAATAAAACATCAGGTAATAGTTTCATAAGTTTAAATACCTCAGGTGTAGATTTATCGAGTGTTTCAACGATATATTTTATAAATTTTCAAACGAAACCTGATTCAGCTGTACCTAAATTTTTTAGTATCAATATGAAAGGTGATATAATAGGATGTAATGATATAGAATGCAATAACATTATAATTAATGCACAATTAGGTTCCAAGACAAATTTAGAATTACAAGGGCCAAAATCTGCTAATTCAACATTTATAGATTTGAATACATCACTGGTTGATGAAGCAGCAGTTGATTCAGTGTATGCTTTGCAGTTTCGAAAACGACCTGATATACCATCAAATGCATTTTTTAGAATTAATATGTTAGGTGATATCCGAGGTGCTAATTTAATAAAAGCTGATACTGTTCAAACTCCTTTCGCGGATATAAATATTTTGAAAGTAAATAAAGAATTGAATTATGAAGAAATTTCAAGAGTAACTACGCTTTCAGCACCCGGAAATGAAAATATACGAACTATTCAATTTCCTAATGATAGTTTCATTATTTACTTGGATTTTGCTACCATAGCTACTGATGGTACAGACGATATCAAGTTCAAGATAACACACGCCGATACTTCAATTCAACCAAAGATTGGTACGGAATATCTTTTGAGATGTTCAACGATAACGGTCAATACCACAAAAGCAAAAAGATTTACATTAAATTCAAGTGTAAATTATATTGAAGCTGATGACGAAGTTGAGTTAAGAATAACGGACATTTCCGGTGAACAATTTGCAAATAACACTTTACGTTTTGTATTGGAATTGATACGTATACCGTATATTTAGTAATAAATTTCTTCGGTTTTTTCAGGGGGACAAAAAACCTCAAAAAAATAAAATCCACTTAAAGAGTGTAACTCAATAGTGTAAACAATCAACCATGAATACTACATTCAATCATCTTCCTCTTGAACTTCAAGAATTGATTTACAATAAAAAACATCAATTTTAAATGAAAGATGTTTTTGATGAACTTATGATTATAAAAAGATTTTACGAGCATTATCACTATATAAAAAATGCTTGTGAAGAACTTGATGTTTTTGCACCAAATAAAACTTGTAGAATATATGAAAGTTGTAAATTTTCCGTTAGGTCCGTATGTGAAAATGCTGATTATACATTAATGATTGAGTTTCTTGAGAATGAAGGTATTGATGATGGTATATATAATTTATTATTTGATATTAATGAATTAGAAGTCAAATTAGATATTGAAATCAATTCAATTAAATTTGATGATATTGTTGATACTATAATGAATACTATAATAGTGTATCGTTTTGAAGACATGGAAAGTGAAGATGATGAAGAGGAAAGTGATGAAGAAGATAGTGATGAAGAAAGTGACGATGAAGAAAGTGAAGAAGATAGTGATGAATAAATTATTTAAGAACAATTAACATATATCTTATTGAAACATTAATTAATTTACTTTTTATTTACTTTCAATTTTATCTTTATCTTTTTATTGTAGATTTTTTATTTATTTTTTATTGTAGATTTTTTATTTATTTTTTATCGTACTCACATTTAATCACGTAATTTATTCCCTATTTATTACGTAATTATTTCTTTAGGGTTTTCTCTTGTATTTATTAATCATTTATTATCGTCTTTAGGGTTTTGGGGGGGTTATAATCGGTAGTATACTACTTCCATATTGTTATGTTCATAGAGTTGTTAATATAAGTGAAAGTAG
Source organism: Cymbomonas tetramitiformis (assembly GCA_001247695.2). Classification (NCBI taxonomy): domain Eukaryota; kingdom Viridiplantae; phylum Chlorophyta; class Pyramimonadophyceae; order Pyramimonadales; family Pyramimonadaceae; genus Cymbomonas; species Cymbomonas tetramitiformis. The sequence continues at coordinate 140,042 of LGRX02000339.1, forward strand.
TATTCCCAATTCAGGTTTGGGTGTATACGCTAAAGAAGATTTAAAAAAAGATAAATTAGTTGGTAGGTATACCGTTGGTACACATAAATTAACATTAAATCAACTACCTCCATTAAATCAACGTACACACATTTCAGAGAAAAATGAAAATATATTTTATGATGCATCGAAAACAAATTCCGTAGCCGGTAAGTTTAATGATTGTACTCCTCAAACAGCCAAGAAAATTAAATGCAAAAATAATGCTATAATAAATTCTGTCGGAAATGTTCGATTAAAAGAAGATATAAAAAAGAATGACGAAATATTTGTTTCGTATGGTAAAGAATATTGGAAAAACAGATGATAAATGATTTTTGATTAATACACAATTTATCATATTAATATTTATTTCACCGGACATGCCGGCGAATCTCACCGGACCTCACCGGAATTGACACGTCATCCTATGGTTTGGATGGTAGTAGTATGATGTAGGGTTTGCGGATAGGATTTTTTTCCCAACCCTAGGCGCAGCCTAGGGTTTGTTGGTTGGGGAAAAAATTCTGTCCGTAAACGCTACATCATACTACTTATGTTGTCGGTCCAAATTCTGAATAATGCTTCACGGTTGTGAACAGATTTTTCTAAAGTTGAACAATATTCTTATCCACTTCCTCAAATGAAGGGAAAGCATATTTTTTGACATGTTCATTTGCCTTGATTTTAAAATTCTCGATGATTTCTTTAATTTCTGCCATAACACTTTCTAATATCTTAACGTACTAAAATCTTTAAATTAAAACTTTTGCGTTTTATTTATATTTATTTCACCGGAAAGCTCACCGGCTAATTCACCGGAATCTCACCGGAATTGATACGTCATCCTAGGGTTTGACACGTAGGCAGTAGTATGTGTGCACGTTGACCGATAGAATATTTCCCCACCCCTAGGCGAAGCCTAGGGTTCTGTTGGTGGGGAAAATTTTTGTCGTTAAACCCTAAATACATACTACTTTTTATAATATGTGAATGTATATTAGAAATTGTTATTTTTTGTAACGAAAATTTTCCACTTAAAGAGTAAGACTTCATAAGGTAGGACAAATCACAATGACTACTACTTTCAATGATCTTCCTCTTGATATTCAAGACAATATTTACTTTATGAAACATCAACTTGAAATGAAAGAAGTATTTGAACAAATTCTTTTTCTTATTGATAAGTGTGTTCTTTGTCATAGAAATTCAATTTCAACATCACATTTTATTGACAACGATTTTTGTCTTTTTGGGTTTAGGGTTTTAGGGTTTTTAGGGTTTTAAAGTATACCCTTGGGACACATTAAAGTATACTTACCTTAACAATGATGATAGTGAAAGTGAAAAATATGCAATTTATGAGGATGAGGAAAATGATACATATATGGAGGGAAAAAAAGGCATAGACATTTGTCTTGGGAAAATTTCGGAAATGGATAAAGTGAGTAGAATACCATCTTCATATCAAGAAAAATACAATCAAATGCACTATGAACATTTTGTGAGTAATTGCTGGATTTCGGGTTTAGGCTTAGTTATTATGGGCTCTGACTAGCCCCTAGCCTGACCCTGCATCCTGATCGTAGCTGTGACATCCTAGCACTGTACTGTACAGTAGTACAGTACAGTAGTACAGTACAGTAGTACAGCCATTGTTTTACTGTCCGGGTTTCCGAGAGCACAAAGCCTCGGCCGGACTCTAGTTTATTGATTATCTGTTCATCTGTATCCTGCTGAGCCGGACTGGCTGATTAGTCTTTCTCGCAGGTTATGGCCCTCACCGGCTTTCCGGTAATTCTGATGGCACCGCGCCAAGCTGTTGCCATGTTCGGCTAAGTAGGACGTAGGAGGGGTTGAGCGCCCACTTGGGCGGTGGTGTATTCTTTTGACAGTATGGACTTTTAGCCTGGCAGTGATGGCGGCACGCTTTGTGCTCGCCTTCGCTGCACAGGAGATCGGCAGCTGAGTCAATTTATTTTTACAGCAGTATCGTCGCGGCGAGGGTTATTTTGATTCGTGCGCCACTGGCCCTGGCGAGGTCGAACCACACGCTTCTTAATTTGGCCGCTCTCAATCGTTTTGCTTACGACCTGTATTTTTATTGTTTCTTTCTCTGCTGAGACTTCTGCAGGGTCACTGGCCGCTGTTGAATTCCGTACACCACCACCCTCGTTGCTCACTCCTTCGTTGTCTCATCGTTATGGTTTCCGCAGCGAATAGAACGACGCGCTCTCGCGTCCGTAGATTGGATACGATCTTTGATGATGTTATCGCGCAGCACTCTGCGACACCGCAGACACCACGGCTCCCAGCCCCAACCACTGCGGCTGCGAGGGAAATTCTTGAGAAGTGTCAGCAGTTGGCTCGCGACAATTTTGACAGGAGGGTAGCGAAAATTGTGGCTACAAAGGTTCTCGGTGACAAGTCCGACCGCTTTGCGGGAACCGAGACAGATGCTATGGACATTTTTTCGCAACTCGTGCATGAGCTCCGCACGCAATTTCTCCTCCAGTCGCCAACATTTGCCCCCCTCTTTGACCTGACTGATATGGCTCTAGAGGCTAGGCATGAGGCGAATGAGCTGCTGCTTTCGGCGTTGACCTTTCTGGCTCGGCCTGGCTCGCCTGCTCGTGATTGGCTTGAGGCATCTGGCTCTGACGTTCCTGGAGATGGCAAACGTGCTGCCCTAGAGGTAGTACGTATGCTCCAGGAACGTTCAGAGCCCTTTGACTCTTTTGAGTCGCTGCTGGGGGTTCGCATCCCCAGCAGCGAGGATCCTGACCGCGGTGTCCGCGAGTTCAATGGCCTGTTGCGGGACGTTCAGCGTTCCCACAACTTGCCAGAGGACGCGGTGAAGCGGCAGTTTCTGAAGGCTCTTGGCACCTCGGCTGTCTACCGTGATTTGGTGAATTCTCTGGCTCGGGCTGACCAGCGGCAGGGTGTGTCTCTGCTGACTGTTCAGGCTCGTGTGCGGGAGCAATTCCGCCACGGCCTGAAAGTCGATACCACCCCTGTCTCTGCTCTTTCCTTCGGCGATGGCGCGCCTGACCTCGCTGCCACGTTGTCCATTCTGCAAAAGCAGTTGGACCGCATGCAGCAAGACATTCGTGACTTGAAGCGGCAGAGGCGGGATGGAGCACCGCCTACGGGCAAGCACTTTCCCCGCTCTGCCGCCAAGGGTTATCGTGCTGGTGTAAAACCACTTGGCATCGCTCCTCCTGTCTCGTTTGACAAGAAGAGTGGTGCCTTCGTGCCGCACTGCAAGAATGCAGAGTGTGCACGGAGTGGTTTAAAGCACTGGCATGCCGAATGCCCCAACGGCGGTCCTCACTCTGCTCACTATTGTGCAGCAGTTGAGGACTATGAATCCGACTGTATGGCTGTTCGTTTCCAGCGGTTCTATGACGCTGGGGATGAGCATGCTTTTGAGGCACTCTGCGCTATGGAGGGCCGCCCAGAGGTGTGCGAGCTGTCGGCATATTCTTTTGTGACGGCTGAGCCCACCTCTCTGCGGCACTTTCAGGATGCGGCGGCTTCCGCCACCGTGCCTGAACATGACGGCATAGCTCAGTTTGGTCTGGCCACTTTCCACTCGGCTGCACAGGGCTCGATCCCGCCACCGCCTGCGGTTCGGCAGCCCCCTGCATTCGCGGTTGGTAGTGTGCCTCCAGCCACGGTCGGTGGTGTGCCTCATGACCCACCGGTGATTCTTCCTAACCCTCTCGGCCTGACTGACTCTGTCCCGTCCCTTCAGCTCGGCAATTCTGACTCGGCTACTCCGCTGTTTGCGGGGATGAGGATCGAGGCTTCTGAGATTGACTATGCAGGCTCTGATTATGACCAACACTCTGACAGTGGCTCTGACAATGGCCAGCCACTGACTTTTGACTCCTTCGAGGCTATTGAGACTGACTCTGGCAGGGGGGCATTGCGAGCGGCCGCTGGCACTTTGGCTCCGAGATTTCGTCCGCGGGATCCGCCCAGTTTCTTACGGTGTGCCTTCATGACATCTCTGATGTGTGTTTCCTTTCTGGCATCCGCTACGGCATCTCTGGATACCGTGGACGGTGGTGACAGGGGCCTGGTTGAGCCCGGAGCCACCGTCCGTCGGTCTACTGGGGATCTCTTTACCACTGTTCCGCGGCTTGTTACTCCGGATGTGCACGATTGGCCGCCGGATCCTTGCCTCAGTATTTCTTCTTTCTCAATTGACCAACCGCCGTGGGATTCTACTTGGTTTACTTCTTCGGTGGTGTCACCTGATCCGCACTCTTCTGCTCCTATCTTTTATGGGAATCCACCTTACCCGCTCGGGTCTGGTGGTGCTCATTTTGCTACGGACAGTTTCTGCTCAACTTCGGGATTCTTATCTGAATGTGTTCCCACTGCTGAACTCGGCACCGCTGACCGGCCTCAAAGTGGCTGAGTTTCCTGTATCTTATCCTGGCAGCTTGATTAGCTTTAGCCCAGTAGTGGGATGACCGGGTCAAGACCCCGGCACCCAGCTAGCAGAGATCGGTTTCCACCGAAGTGAGTAGGTGTTTGTTATTATTTCGTGGTTGTTTTGTTCTGTACCTAGTTAGCTAGGCAGTCACACCCACGGGTGGTGTGCTGGATTTCGGGTTTAGGCTTAGTTATTATGGGCTCTGACTAGCCCCTAGCCTGACCCTGCATCCTGATCGTAGCTGTGACATCCTAGCACTGTATCAGACAAAGAGTACAAAGAGCAATAGTAATAAATGTATTGTTTTATCAGTCCGGCTCTAGAGTACAAAGCCTGCCGGACTCTAGTTTATTGATTATCTCGTTCATCCGTATCCCGCCGAGCCGGACTGGGCCGATTAGTCTTTCTGTAGTAATAAATGTTTTGACAAATCTTTTTGAATATCATCCCATCAATGAATTGCAAACTAAAATTGCAAAATATTTTTCCATACCTTTGCACAAAAGATGGAATAGTGACCATACCTAATAATGTCCTAATGCTGTATGTATACAGCGAACATATGTGCCACATCTAGTATCCTACGTGAAACTTATCCGTCACCTAATTTCACGATTCATTCCGCCACTCTAATATCCGTAGGGAACTTATCTCGCTTCACCTTTAATGTTCTACGCAACATATATTCCACCTCTAACATCCCCCGCAGAACTTGCCCGTCACCTTTAATTTCCTACGGGAACTTACCGCCACCTCTAATATCCACAGAACCACACCGCCACCTTTAATGTCCTACGCGAACATATATTCCACCTTCTAATATCCCACAGGAACTTATCTGTCACCTTTAATTTCCTACGGGAACTTATCTGCCACCTCTAATATCCTACAGGAACTTATCTGCCACCTTTAATGTCCTACATAAATCAAATCGATTTTCTTTATCAACACAATCTTTGGATGTGTTGTACGCTGTTCAAAGGCCTTCAAATTATAATTTTGTAAACATAGGTTCACACAAAATCGATAATAAAATAGGGGCTACTTATGTTCCAAGTTATTTCAGATTTTATGCTGGAGACATTCAATCCGTTGGCAATATAATGTTAATTCTGTTTATTATCCAAACTATCGTGCTACCGCTCTTGATGCTTTTAGCTTGGTAACTATCGGCAAAGCAGATAATTATTCCGACGAGGTTGTAAAGTTAATTCTTTAGAAAATTGGTATAATTCTTATTGGACTGCTATGCTTCGATTAAATACGCCTATGCCAGGTATGGGACCTAGAAATTGTTCAGGTATTGATACCCGGGGTTTGAATTCTTCATTCTTTCTTCAAACACAAAAGTCTTCAACCGCACACCCACTTCAAGAAGCATTAACAAATAATGAAACGTTTATTGCACAATGCACAAGTATCATTCGAATTGGTATGGGTAGAATGATTGAAGTCGTGTAAAAACTAATTTAATTGTAATTATATATGGCTGAACAAGCTGGACAAATTTTTGCTTCAAACTTAGGAAAACCTTTAGGAAAAGTTGATGTTAAATTACCTAATATGTTGACTTCGGGTTTTCGGGAATGATTATTCCATGCAAAACAATCCAAGATTTATGACCACTTGTAAGAGCATCTAATGTCAACATTATAACTGGCTTTAAATCATGTACATTAGGACACAGTGATAAAGTTACCAAAGAAGATGCTATGTTTTCTTTTCCATGACCATGTCCCGCTATCATCCGATTCGCGTGCACTAAAGGTCCTATTCCTGAACTCCCCAACTCTAGAAAATTGGTGGTCCGGTTCCTACAAACAGTTACATTTGTTATTTACAATTGTCAACTACCAACTTTACATTCATGCATGTGGCAGAGCAAGTTGCCACTAATAATGTGCTTTATGTAAGTGGACAGCAACTCGGCAAGTTGGCATCGATGTACCACGTGTAAATAAGTGGGACTGAGTCATGTGCTGCAAAGTGAGCATATTCAATTAGTTTACATAGGAAGTCGTGTTGCACCTCTAAGACTCTTCGGCAGGGTAATGCCCAGTGTCACAACTTAGCCTGCATCCATCATAGTTCGAAGATATGTTGTTTGGGCCGATTGCCACATATAACTTACGGTCAGCGAGTGCGTCGCAGCACGTGAGGCAGTGTTCCTTCTTGTAGAACCGCCTTGGGGATCCGGGGTGTCTCACCATGCGAGAACACTCTGGGCCAACAGGAGGAGGTCTATAAAGTGCGTAAAACCATGGCTTTGGTACAATGCGAACGTGCTCCTCTTGCATTTTGAGCGCAAACGTAACTCCATAGTCGTTAAGTTGATCGTAGTACCATGCAGTCATATGGCCAACGCAATTCAAATAGTCTTCTGTGCCTTTGAAGTACACGGGTGCAACTTTGCGTGAGAGCAATGCGGCGTGATCGTTCATGCAAGGTGAGTTTGCGCAGCCCATCATACCGTTTGGTACCGTAATCACTCTTCCCGTCGACGGTTTTGGTATTGGGCTTTCGCCAAAGAAGCTCATATCTGGACGTATACGCGCCACCCAGTCATACTTGAACTTATGCACCGACTCATAGGCCTCGATCTGCTGGTAACAAATACGCAAGCGCTCGTTCGTTTGGAACCATCTATCTATGATATTTTGATCACTTTCATCAAACAAGTCGGTCGACCCACTAGGTAGCACGCAGTGTTCGGGAGGTGCTGGCCGAGACACGTTGTCTGCTCCATGAAAATAGTAGCGCGTAGGAGTAAGGTACGTCAATACGGTCTCATCCACAACAGCAGAATCAGTGCCAGCGTAGTAAGCACCTTTTGAGTTCTCAAGAGTTTCCTTCTCAAGGTGTACAAAGTAGTCTGCGTCGAAGCTCAGTGCGCTCACCGCTTCTTGTAGAGTCGGTGCGGATATCGCTAGTGTTCGCACGTGTCCCACAACACATACTGCCAACTTAGCAGTGCCAGTTTCTGAGCTGAGGTGGAAAACCCCGGCGACGGAGGTGACAAGCCCGAATAGTATCAAGGTCACCAAAACGAAAAGCTTACACCAAGGGCGCGAAGCGAAGCTACCCACGACTTCTCCAAGTCTAACAGTGGGTCTAGATTGCTTTTTCGCGCTGTCTCCAGCGTTGCTCGGTAGCTCTTCTTCTTCAGGTGCTGGCGGTGGAGGAGTGATACAAGATACCTGAAACATGTGCTTGCGTCAGGCAAACACAAATGTCCACTCGTCAAGTTAAGGTTTGCTCAGAAACTCGAGAGGGTCTAAAAGCGGGCGTGGTACCTCCGTGGTACAATCGGTCAGATAATTCAAATCCTTATCAAACAATCCATATGGCTTCAGATTTCTTATATCAAAATGATATTGATATTATTGGCAATTCTGATGTAAATAATCGAAGAGAGTTTATGAAATTACAAACTGATCTTATTTTGTTACACATTTATTTACGTAATTTATTTATCATTTATTACGTAATTATTTATTGTATATTTCCTTGTCATTTTACTTGTCTGGCATCGCTCTAAATGCTAATTTCTGGTTGGTCCAAATCGGACGACACGCCGGATGACATATAGCTTGTCCAACGGCGCTATATGTATAACGGCGCTAACTGTATAAATTCTAGGAAAGAATTATATTCGTTCAGATACCATCGGCATAAATGCTCACGTTATATTCCAGTTCAGCTCCCCTGCCTCGCACGCGCCCCAGCAGGCCCCCCGAGCTCTCCCGGGGCGCCACACCACTGCACCACTGGCTCCACTGTTCCTCGACCGGCCCCGACCCTGCGTGTACTTGCGTATCCGACATCTGCCCCGCCACTCAACCACTCGCCCACGTGCGCATGTGATGGTGATCGCTGGAAACTATATATATCTGGGCATACGGTAAGGAAGAATGCATGATGGAGGATCGCGTTCGATCGAATTCGAGAATGACGCAATATTACGCTATGCAGATTGGAATAATTATGATGACGTGGCATATGGGAGGTGCAGAAACGGAATAAAATGGGGAAGCCCCGACTCGTCGCTACGGCATCACCGTTCGCGTCGCGGTTTAGGAATAAAAATCCACGCAATTTTTTTTCGGGCAGTTTTATACAATAGAATACATATATTTCGGTCATATATCCATAGCCACAAATATATATATATATGTATATGTATATAAAAAGTCTTTTTGGACATCATAAAGAGTTTCCCAAAACGATCCACGCAAAAAAATTTCAAATAATTTTCTTGAATAGAATAAGTAGTATACTACCGATTATAGGCTGCCTCCAAAAACCCTAAAGACTACAAATAATAATGATAAAATAAGAGAAAACCCTAAAGAAATAGTTACGTAATAGATAGAGAATAAATTGCGTGATTAAATGTAAGTTAAAAATAAAAAGATAAAAATAAAAATATAAGTAAATAAAAAGTAAATTAATTAATGTTTCAATAAGATATATGTTAATTGTTCTTAAATCATTTATTCATCATCACTTTCTTCATCATCACTATCAAACACAATACATTCGGAATCATCGTCTTCGATACTTCTAATCATTAATGTCAGGGTCATGCCATGTCATGTCGAGTCATGTCATATATTATAATGACAGACAGTCGTTAGTACGGTCGACTATGACTGTACATGTCGTCAGATGATAAGTCACATCATCTATCATTATTCAAGGAAAGACTTGAAAGACACCTGTCATCGAGAGTTCGTATGTCGAACTCGAAGATGGCAAAGCAAGATACGATCTTGAAGATCATCTTCGCTTCAAGCATGTGCGGAACAAGCATGCGCAGTATTATGGGGCGAACGTATTATTCGTTCAACCAATGTCTCGGGTTCACAACCCAATGGCGGTGCCATCTATGCGATGGGAAGTAGTATGTATTCCCGTTCACCGACAAAATTTTCCCCCACCAACAGAACCCTAGGCTTCGCCTAGGGACGGGGAAAAATTCTATCGGTCAACGTGCACACATACTACTACCTACGTGTCAAACCCTAGGATGACGTGTCAATTCCGGTGAGATTCCGGTGAATTAGCCGGCGAGCTTTCCGGTGAAATAAATATAAATATGATAAATTGTGTATTAATCAAAAATCATTTGTCATCTGTTTTTCCAATATTCTTTACCATACGAAACAAATATTTCGTCATTCTTTTTTATATCTTTTTTTAATCGAACATTCCCGACAGAATTTATTACAGCATTATTTTTGCATTTTATTTTCTTGGCTGTTTGAGGAGTGCAATCATTAAATTTACCGGCTACGGAATTTGTTTTTGATGCATCATAAAATAAATTTTTATTTTTCTCCCAAAGTAGTAAGGCACCGACTATAGGGCACGCTTTTTTATCACTATAAAAACCCTATGAAAACCCTATGACATATGTCATAACCCTATGTCATATATGTCATAAGTCATACAAGGAAATGACAAGGGAAAATGACAAGAAAAATGACAAGTAAATGACAAGAAAAATGACAAGTAAAATGACAAGAAAAATGACAAGAAAATGACAAGTAAAATGACAAGGAAATATACAATAAATATACAATAAATAATTACGTAATAAATGATAAATAAATTACGTAAATAAATGTGTAACAAATAAGATTTAAATAAGTTCTAAAATAAATTTAAATAAGTTCTTAAATAAATTATATAAATGATGTATATTATTACATATATATATTATAAATTGTTCTTAAGTTATTTTATGGAAGTGTCAATAATCTTCTTGCAAGTTCTCTTTTAGTTAAACCTTTAACATTTATATTGTTTCGTATACACATACGTTTTAAATCATTTTTTGAGCTAAAATTTGGATTACATTGATGTATAATTTTCAAATGACTTTTACCAAAATCTCGCCCATCCAAATAATTTTCATTGATATTTTCAATAAAATCGTAATACTCTTGTTCGCGTTTATTAGGTGAATCTTTCAAAAGAATTGTAGTGATATTAACATTTTTTGTAAATTTGTATACATCTCTAATATTGTCACGAACTCTTCTAGATATCATATTAGAACGGTAATCGTGTAACTTTTCACAAGCCTTTAGGCATTCGTTGTCATTATCATTTTCTTTATAGTTAATGCATCTCATATAATCTCTTGAATAATATTCTTTTTGTTTAATTAGGAATTCATCAAATACATCTTTCATTTCAAGTTTATATTTTAATTCATATATATGTTCTTGGACATCAAATGGAAGATCATTCCAAGTAGTAGTTTTTGCTTTTACTACTTCTTTACTTTTCTTTTCTTTTACCAAAAGTTCTTGTAATACTTCTTTCATTTTTTCTTTATGTTGAACTAATGGTAATAACATAAGTAAATAATCATTAGTAGTAATAGTAGTCATTGTTCTACCTTATGAAGTCTAACTCTTTAAGTGGAAAATTTTCGTTACAAAAAACATTTTTTAATATACATTCACTTATTATAAAAAAGTCTTTTGAAAATAAAAGAGTCTTTTAAGAAATGTACAATAAATTTACAATAAGTAAAAATATATTATTAAAGTATATACAAGCATTTACTCGCTCATTATAAAAAAGTCTTTTGAAAATAAAAGAGTCTTTTTTATGAATACACAAATTTATATTACAAGACCAAAAGGAAAGCGAGCACCTCTTTGATTTATTGGACGATTTACAATAGGTTTTGAAACTACTTGAGGCTGAGGACTTTGTTTCATAGATCTATTTTTGCTAGATTTCTTTGAATATCTTTTTCTAGGCTGTGTACCTTTTTTAGAATGATATTCTTTTGCACATTTCTTTAATGTTTCATTCCATTCAGCTCGCGTCATTTATATATTAATATATATATTTTTTATGGTTGATTAGCTCTACTTGCACGTTGTCCTCTTGTAAATATTTGCGGACTTGTTGCAAGTGGACTTACTTCTACACCCATATATTCAACACCACTAGTATCATCATCGTCTTCTTGATTTTTCATAGCTGCATTGAATAAAGCTTGTTGAAATACAGGATTGACAACGGTTCTTCTAGAACTACCTGACTCGCCTTGATTTTCTGGAGTATTTAATGGTGATGGTGAAATTCGTATATCTTTTTGTAAACTGTTTAATCTTAAATTTAACTGATTAGTTTCTAATTCATTCAAAAAATCTTCTTCTTCTTCAAATTCAGATTCAGGTGATATAGGAGTTCTTATTGGAGTTTCTACATCAGATTCACTTAAATCTGCAAACCTTTGTAAATTGTCCGCTCTCGTATAATTTTCCGGGACAAAAACATTAACATCATTTCGTTTTAAATTTTGAATCAAATCAGATGGATTTATAAATGAAGTTTGTGAAATTGAATTATAAAAGTCCACAGAATTCTGAGAAGGTGCAGTCATTGAATAATTTTTTGATGCTAAATTAGAATACCCTTTAAAAATTGATTTATTTGATGCAGCATTTTTAAACCCTGATTCATTTAAACAATATTGTCTAACAATATCATCAGTCAAAATCTTTCTCATATTATATATATTATATATATTATATAAAATTATCGTCTTCGTCTATTTTGTTGCCTATCGGCTGGATGAGGTGCTCTTAAAATCCTTCCAAAACGTCTTAATTGACCACTAGCTTTGCATTGAATTTGATTTCCAAGCGGACGACCTGATGGTGCAGGGTCCTTGTACCCACAATAAATTCTATTATTAAGTCTTCGTTGAGCTTGTGTTTGATTTGCTCTTACCATAATTATATATATATAATCTAATTTAAAAAAATTATCGTAAATCAATTTCCGTTTCATTATCTTTATTATTTTTATTTTGACTTCGTGTTCTTTTAGAAATTCTATTGGAAGATGAAACTCCTTCTTTTTTCAAAGTTTTTTCTTTTTTATTTTGTTTAACTACTAATTCTTTTACCGTGGGCTCATTAGTCTTTTTGTTAGAAGCATTTCCTTTGACTTCTAATAATTCTCTTGGTTTATATCGTCTAGCTAAAGTCTCATTACCATCCTCAATAACATAACTTAATCCTTTTATTGATTTTACTTTATATATTTTTGTAGACCATTTTTGAGACTCTTTATCAAATGTTTTAGTTTTAATTTTAATTCTTACTTTATCTCCAGGTTTTATACCTACTTTTTCAAGAAGTTCGGTCAATTTATTTCTTTTTAATAAAATATTTCTAATTATTTTTGTATATGACATATTATCAGGCGCGGACCTATTAATATTTCCAACATTTTGTGTGCTATTATAATTTTTAACAATAGAGTCTAAATAATCAACCCAATTTACGCTATCTTTACTTGCAGAATTCGCTTCTAATTTTATTTTCAATGTTTTATTGAATCTTTCAATCATACCCATAGTTGAATGGTCATCAGGCTCATTTAAATAGTGTTCAATATCATTGTCTTTTAATAGCTTTTTCATAGCTTTGTTTGTAAATTCTGATCCATTATCAGTTGTCAATACATTCATTTTTGAATCTTTTATTAATTTTTTAAAAACCGGTATAATTCCCTCAGCACTTTCAATGTTTTTATTATTTTTATCTTTGACCGTTTTTGATTTAAGTGCATATGCATAAGCCGTTCTTGTGTTTACATTAATAGCCGTTAAAATTACAGAAAATCCTTTATTTTGTCTTTTAACATTTGGTTTAAATGCTAAATCAGATTGAATATAATTTTTATTAGGGTCTTTACCATAAATAGGAAACAATTCTTTTCTATTTAATTTCTTTTTTTGAGAAAATGTTTGATTAAGCTCAGTGGCTTCAATAGCTTCTTTGACTTGCTTTTCGGTAACTTTATACCCACGAGATTTTAATTTAGTTGTAAATGATGATACACCACTCAATCCTATTTCAAGATCTAAATAAAACTTTTGTATTTCTTTTTCAGAAATTGATTTACTCATTGTTTAATATAATAAACCTTATTTATTGTCACTAACAATATCTTTGTGTCCCCAAGGTATTATATTAAATGTTTCCAACTGAATAAAACCTTTATCATAATTAAAAGAAAATGATTTTGTTTCACTTCTTGTTTCAATTCCAAGAGCTGCATATTGTTTATCGGTAAGTGATGATTTTTTAGGCTTTCTTAAAACATCATATTTTATTTCAATTACTTTGTTTTGTTCATTTAACATCATATTTGTTATTTCATTATGATTTAGACTTTGTGAATTTTGAAAATTTAATGAAAATCCTTTTACTTTAGTCATTGTTGTTCCATCATCAAATAATAATGAATATGATTTAGGTGCTGTGGCTACATACTCAATGCATTTTTTATATATTTTCTTCTTATTATCATACAATTCATCAGTCAATTCACCTAAATAATCTCCTAATTGTTCTTTGTAAATATGTATATTTGTTTTGTTTTCAATATAAATCACAGAGTCCGTATCGTGATATAATACATTTTCAAATCCTACATCATCCATTAAATTGTACAATTTAATTCTTGCATAAGCGGTAGTAAAAACACCAATAACTTCATTTACACTAAAATTTGTTTCAGCATATTCATCTAATATATTAAATCCTATGTGATATTTCACATCATCATTTACTTGTGGAATAGGTTGAATAACAACATTATCATTTCTAGAATCTGATAAAATGTCGTATATCTCAGCATTGTTGCAATATTTATTTTGTCTTTTATTAGGTTTCAAGCAATATCTTCCCCACAAATTATTAAGAAAAAGTTTGGCTATAGTTCTCATTCCTTCATTTTTATATATATTTTCTTTGTCTAACAATATTCCTTCTTTCTCAAAATATTTTTTGATATACAAATTTTTATCTTCATCATTTTGTACCCACTCAGGAAAATCATTTGCCTCTTGTTTTATTTTTAAAAAAGTATTGATAAAACTTTCAAATATTTTATAAGATGTGTTTTCCCAGTGTACAAC
>LGRX02000340.1:0-103710 GCA_001247695.2 Cymbomonas tetramitiformis
GGTGAGGGCGGTGGAGGAGGTGAGGGCGGAGGGAGTGAGGGCGGTGGAGGAGGAGAGGGTGGCGGCGGAGAGGGAGGTGGTGGAGGGGAAGGCTGAGGAGGTGCGGGTGGAGGCGACGGAGGGGGAGACACGGCCTCCAAGAAAACGAAGTCTTCGTCGTATTGCGACCCGGAGGTGAAGCTCTCGCAAAACCTGTGATCTACGCCCTCGATGACGAAATAAGCGCCGTTCCAGCCGTCACCGTCGGTGTCCAGGCATTGCACTTTGACCGGGGACGCCAGACAACAAGTCGCAGCCTCGGAGACGTTGCTCGACGGTGGCATGTCCGCCCTAGCACTGAATTCGCAGTCCTGAAAGATCGTGGTGGCGGACATCGTGTTGCTGACCTTGCTACCGGTGTACAGATCGATTCTTCGGTCCTCGCACTGGCCGAGCGGCGGAGGTGGGGTGTGAGTCGGAGAGTCGGTCGGGGCGAGCGTGGTAGGGTTGCCCGTGGGACTCGGGGTGGGACTCTCGGTCGGGCTCGGGGTGGGGCCCTTGGTCGGACTTGGGGTGGGGCTCTCGGTCGGGTTGTCTGTGGGGCTTGGGGTGGGTTCCTTTGTGGGACCTTTCGTAGGAGTTTCCGTGGGAGTCTCCGTAGGACCGTTCGTGGGAATTTTTGTGGGAGTTTTCGTGGGAGTGTCCGTGGGTGCGTCCGTCGGGTCGTGACACTTGCATACGCACGTCGTGTCGGACGCTTTGCAGTCCGTTGAGCTGGCCTCGTTCGAGTTGTACCCGCCCAAAGTGCTCGTAGCGTAGCACCCCGCGGGAGCGCTACTGCTTGATACCGAATAGTACTGTCGTTGATCCCAGTCCCCGAAGATCTCTTCGCATTTCTCCTCGTCCGTCTCGACGGAGTAACCGGCGGCCGCGCAAGTTTCATGAGTGGATACCAGCGCGTGCGTCGTTGTGCCGTCGCTGCAATCTGTTCCAAAATAGGTCGGCTCCACGGCCACAAGATCAGCGTGCTCGTGCTCACAGTGACACGCGCAATCGTAAACAGTGCCAGAAATAGACGAGCCACACGCCGCCGTGCTGCTGAGATATTCGTTGAATACGTAGTCACCGTCCGATTTTACGAGACAGCCACTGCTGATTAAGGCATCGGACGTCATGGTGAACGTTTTACCCTCCTTACCTGCCAGTTCCTGGCACGCGGTCGAGTCGGGCTCGTCGTAGATATGCGCGTCTCCGCAAGTGCCGCTAGTCACCATGACGTGAGTTCCGACATCGCACGTCGCCGAGATTTGATGCTCATCGTGCGGAGGTGGCGAGTACGGAGAAGGCGGTGGTGAATAACTTGAGCAAAGGCAATACACGTCAGCATTGTCGGTGCATCCTGCAGTGGAAGTCGTAAGCGTATTATAAAACATCTGTGGTGTCCCCCAAGCCGGCACGTTGGCTATAATACACCCTGGTGCGGATTGAGGTACTTCCATCTCCCCCACATACACTACATCGGGACGGTCGATGGAGACCTCAGTAAAAAACGCTTGACATTCGCTCGAACTCATCGCATGGTTGTCGGGTAGGCCAGAGTCGCAGATTTCCGACATCGATGTCACATCTAGAGGATTAAAGGGAGGCGGCGAGTGCGGAGATGGCGGTGGCGAGGGCGGAGATGGCGGTGGAGGAGGAGAAGGGGGCGGAGATGGCGGTGGAGGAGGAGAAGGGAGCGGAGGCGGAAATGGGGACGGAGGCGGTGGGGAGGAAGTTCGGATTGTCCCACACACGCATTCGTGACCCCTCGTACCGCACAATTCCGTAGAATACACATACTTGTTGTAGTACACCGTATTGGTATTGAGGCTTGGGCTCTGCTGGGCACCGATCTGTAGCGTACAACCAGCGGCCATATTGGCAGAATGGTCAAGAATAAAAGAGACGCCCATGGCAGTCGCGTAATCTCCGCATTCCTCTTCGGTCAAAATTGTTCTCGGCGGCGTGGCCTCATCACAATTGATCGTGTTAGAAGTGGTATCCAGCAGGAAAGGAATCTTACACACGCATTCGTAACTGGCATCGGTACACTGCTTATTCGGTGAACCAGACTGAAACTCGTTGAAGACGAGTCCGCCCTGAGCGTAGAAACACCCTTCAGGGTGGTTGGCGTTGTCTTGCATGGACGCGAACGGCATCCCCATTTCCAAGCTTGCGGCATTGCAATCCAGTTCGGTCATGGGTTCCATCTGGTCGTAGCACTGTTGCTCGGACCTTTCGAAGAAGGGAAAATTTTGAGCCGGTGGTGGAGACGGCGGTGGTGGAGAAGGGTCGTCCGGATTTTGACAGATACATTTTGAGCCGAATGTTCCACACGTCGTCGTACTGTCACCTTTAGCGTTGTGATAAAGAACATTTTGGTACATATAACACGCTGGTGGATTATCGTTAGTCGCGGCAGCGGTATTCATCACCAGATTAACACTTGCACCGTACGCTGAACACTCCGACGAATCTAGCATTGTGCAAGTGGTCTGGCTGTCGGTGACTTCGATGTATGGAGAATACTGGCTGTAGACTGAAACAACCCCTGATGACGTCGTTAATAAGAGAAGGAGATGTGACCAACGCATGTTGGACGAGGGCATCGGCGACTTTCGCGAGCGAAGTCGCGCCTACGGTGTCGAGGTAAAGATGGCGCGTGCACGTATATTTATACGCCCGTCCTGGCTCTCTTCACCTACCGAACGTCGGATGCAAAAGGCGCAATGATGCGAGGCCGACGCGGATAATAAGGAGACCTCGTCGCCGACAATGGTGCGGCGCGTTTGCTTTATGGAATGTTGAGAGTGACTGCATATATATATGCGGTACCCCTCAAGTCCCATACACGGACCTCGCGCTCTGTTAGGACAACTAACGCGCGCGCACTTCGCGGTTTGTTCGAACACACCATGAAATTTTCGCCCATCACCTTTCTTGCGGCGTGTGCCGCACTACCGCTTCTGGCAATCTCGCAATTCACAGAGGTCGAAACCACACAGGCGGACTCTCACCGCACCCTCGTGTGCGGAGTCCCGTCCATTCAAAGCGTGCAAACCACCACCACCAACGACGAAATTCGAGCGGAGATCGATCTTCCACTTCCTTCCAAAGATGAATCGGACGAGATCGCTTTCGCGCTGTTTTTTGGTAACCTTTCCGTGGCGAACAAGAAACTGGCGGGCACGATGTCCTTGAGCGATCTGGATCTTGTTTTCGATCCGAGCGGTCGGGCGTTCTCCGGACTCATCACCGACAAATGCGACGACACGTACCTCAACGAGGCTCAGCGAGTGCAGAATTACTACACGGACGAACGTGAAACGCCGGCGCTGCACGTGGCGATGATCGCCAACGAGCGCAGATGCTTGCAGACGCGATACTCGCCGAACGACGTCAACTGGACCTCGACGTTGCACCCCCTGTCTCCCTCCCAATGCGGACTCGGATCGGCGAAATGGTTTGTGACGTTCAACATCGCGCGATGGTTGTCCGCGATCAACATGAACGCCAACAGCGTCATCAAGGAGTTGGTAAACGGAGGCCAGCTTTACACCTTCCCTATGCGCATCTTTATCACAGCGACCTCCAAGACGACCACTTACCCGGAGACGTTCTACTCCTCCTATCAATTTCAACTCTTTCAGCGATCCAGCGTCTTCTCGGCTCTCTCCGTGAAGGAGACTCAGATGGAGGGTTATCGGGCGCATTACATCGAGAACTTTGTGCAGATCATGGGAGACTCTCAACTCCTTAGCATCAACCCCCTTCTGTCCGAGGGCCGTCGAGAATCCTTTGTCAAGTTGACCTTTGATTTGGTGTTTTACAAGGAGGCGGACCACACCGCCATGCCCAAGATCGAGACGGACATCGGTCGTCTGCGCATGAAGATCGCGGAAGACACGTCTCCGTTTCGCCTGGCGAACGAGAACGGTGTCATCAAAGACGACGGGACCGCATGTCTCACAGTCGGACAAGACACCAGTACCATGACGACCAACGACCCCGCGAAGGTGGAAGAGACGGACACGCTCTTTCAACACACCATCGCATCGAAGGACGGGTCCTTTTACAAACAAACGCTCAGTGTCGTGTGTTACCTCGTGGTGTACGAGGACAGCCTAAAGACGGCCCTATCCATGAACACCGACCTGGTCGTGCCTTTGCGATTGGAGTACTCCCACACTTACACCGATATCAACACGGGGACCTTGATGACCGATCCCACCCGTGACCCCATCGCCATCTTCTTGCAGACGATGAACTTCGAGGCCATCACCAACTTTCAGTACGAAACGCCCCTGAAGGGACTCGTGTACAAGGTTCCCCAATCGAAGATCAACAGCATCGATCGCCGCACGTGGACCGAAACGGACCTGCGCACCTCCATGATCAACGCCTTTGGAACGGTCGACGTGCCGCGCCAGGTGCGGTCCGTTTCCGTCGACACCCCCATCGCCGGGGCGGTCACCTTCAAAAACACGGGCGACATGGGCCGATATAACCTGAAGCTGATCGCCGGATTTCTTATGGCCAACCTGGTCCAAACCAAACAGTTTGTAGCTTACGCTCCGGGAACCAACGAGGAAGCCCCGATCGACGTTTCGGATCCTTGCGGCTTGCTGACGTACAGCGGGCACAACGAGATCGTCGGTCTTAGCACGCTGTACGCGGACACTAACTCGGACGTGTACACCGGACGGCTGTCGACTGCAGTCAAACACTTGCTCGAAGACGTGGACAAAAACAACTTTTACGTACAAAACGAGATGTTCGAAATCAACCCGATTTTAAAGACCGACCCCTTCACGTCGAACTACCTTTTGCGCGATGCCGCCGGGGCGCAGGACGTCATCTTGCTCCCCTTCCTTCCGAAGTTCAGGATCGCGAACGGTCGCGACGTCGACACATACGAAACGAGGTTGTGCATGATCGTCGAGGTGGAGCCTTACACCGGAGGCGCTTTACCCGCAACCGCCAGGCGTCTGCTCGTCGTAGAGGGGCGCGGTGAATCCTCTCAGACCAACGCGGTCGATAACAAGTTCACCATCACCGGTGCGGACTACCGAGTGACCGCCGCCAATTTCTCGACCTCCGCGCGCAGTTCAAGCGGCGGCGACGTGTCCGTGACCGTCACAATAGAGGACCACGACGACGACAGTTTCACCAACAGCAACTGGGCCCTCACCGTGGTGATCATGGTCGTGGGACTCGTCTGCGCGGGGATCGTGATCATTCTCGTGTGCCTTTCCGTGTACATCAAGAGAGCGAGACACGCGCAAGGGACGATGAAAGGGACGATTTAAAGGACGCCCAGGGTTTCGATGGAATGGATCGTATACGAACTGTGTGTGCCCACTGCCCGGCACACGCGACGCGCCACGCGAACAATCGCGGGCCTCTTTTGAAATTGCTACGACGACCGTGCCACGATCCAAGCTTTGGCATACGCTCCACATCGACGTAAAATATGCGTAAGACGTGTTGTCCCCGTTACTAACCGGTACCCTCGAACGGTGCGATCGATGCAACGTGCGACGACACGCGACGTATGCACGACACGCCGTCGCATCGACTCTTACTCGGCCGGTTTCGATAGATCCGAAAACGATTTTGTGCATGAATAGCGACATTTCGAGTAAAAATAACTTTTGTTTTGTAATTATTATCTATGCCACACGTAAGATCAGCGTGATCCATCCGATGTCGCGAGGAACTCGCGCGCGCATTCACGCTCTCCTGGTCGCGCTTGTCCCGTTGCTTACAACTGTTACTACTACTCGCCCGTGCTGATCGTCACGTCTTCCTGTAATCTTCGAAGTCCCCAGTAAACCATCCACGCCAAAGCGCTCTTGCTTAGCAGGCCGAAGGCGGCATGAGCCGCCTCGCACCGAAGTTTTAAAGATTCGTTCGCTGCAGGATCATCCGACCCCTGTTCGCGCAAACTCGCGTAGTGCACGTACGGAAACGGTCCCAGAAAGAGAACGAGCAACACGACGTTTATAGAATAGACAAAATCCGGCGGGTTGCCTTCGCTCGCGTCCAACGCGTAGGCGAACGTGACAAAGACCACCGTCCACGCGTACGCGCACGGCACGATCGCGACGTAAAAGAGGGTACGAGAACGTTTGCGCGCCTCCTCGCCGGTTTTGGCGAAGGTGGACGACAAGCGCAAACCGCCGTCCCGAGTGACCCACACGACGATCGCAAAGTAGAACACGATCCAGTAAGCGACGACGGTCGTGTACGTCGGCAAGTCCTCGTCTCGCGAATACAGCACGAGCGCGCCGATCGCGATGAGCCACGCCCACAGCACAAAGAAATTCGCTCGCGCCAATCTCACGGCTTCCTTGCCGTCGTACGGCGGCAGGCTGTCGGCGGACGAGTCACCCAAACGCGCTCGAGCGCTGGTCGCGCACAGATCCGACAAGACCCCGAGAATGATGGTGATTTGAATGGCGCAGAAAAGGGACATCAGGGACACCACGTCGAACACGCCGTTCATAATTCCCACCACGACCATCATGGTCGGAGCGGTGATCACGTAATCGGACCAGCGGAACCAGTTTACGCCGAAGGCTCTTCGGTAATTCTTCGAGGACCACGGATCGAGGTAAAAATGCAGCCCCTGAAGGGAGTGCTGCGCCGCGCTGATGAGAAGAAAGAGGTACACCAAAGAAACCACGTTGAACGTGAAGAGCTCTCGGCGCTCCAGTTGCACGCGAGTTCCGTCTTCGCTATATTTCGCGTGATCGATCGTCACGGAGACATCACCGGACGGCGTGAGGTACGCCACACACACCGCTTGGATGTAGAACGCGAGAAATATTACCAGCTGAATGCACGCATTCCGGTTTGGACTCGTGAACCGCGTCGTCGACATGCCGACGGAAGGTTCGCTCGACACTGAGAGGCACGCGCGTCGAAGCGTTCCATTCCAACACCGCTGTCCGGTATATATACGACCGGTGAGCGGAAGTATCGTCGCCTAGGCTCGCGCGTCGCGTACGGTCGCGGAACAGGAACCTAGACGCCGCACACGACTCGCCTTCGCGCGTAAGATGCGATGTTATCGTCGAATCGCTTTACGATACTCGTGATCTTGCTGGCGGTACCCTTATCCATAGGTGCCTTGCAAGCGATCGAACGTTTCAGAATGCACTCCCACACGTTGCATCAGCGCGCGCTGGAAGCGCGGCGGCTACTTTTCTCCGTGTGCGTCAATCACGAAGGTGACCTGCTTCGCTGGCCGACCGACTTCTTGGATTGCGCACTGATACACAAGGAAGCCACGGCCGACACGACCACGAGAAGAGCCGCATTGCTCACACTGCAGGACACTTGGTCGTCGATAGAATCCGAGTTCTCGCGAGTGTTACACGCCACGTTTCGTATCGCGCAAGCTCAAACCCATTTAATATGTTTAGCGATCGTCGGCGCTCTGTCGACCTCCTTTCTCATCTGGCAATATCGAAAACTCCTAGTGTCGCGATCGCACAACCTCCCCGTGTCGATGGCCCCGACCGCGCCAAGAATCGAATATTGCAACAACGACCTACCGTTACACAAGCTCGGGGTACTAAAAGGTCCTTACTTTTAAACTTTGGGTAATTTATCATTTATATCGTTTTTTCGAGCGTGCACGAGTTCCGTTCATACAAATGCGTCGCTGCCGGCGGCATCGCCTCATCGTGAACACGATCGTGGACCAATTACCGACTAACGTAAACTGTACTCGTGTACATGACGTAGCGAACATCTCACAGCAAAGTTGTTTATTGTGCATATTCTATTCGCCGAGAGGCTCTCATGTCATGACAGAGAACCCGCTGCTGCTCGCGCCGCCGCCGCCCTTGCGCATGGTCGCGTAGTTGACGGGCTCCAGATATTTGCTCAGACCACGGCGCACCTTGCCACATCCCGGATAGACCCTCTCTCCCCAGTGACCCGTGTTCAGCGTCACCCGATCGATGTAGCCCGAATTATGGTTGTAACTGGCCTGATGGCCTTGGAAACACATCGTGTTTCCTCGACTCGCCGAGTCGAAATAGGGCATATCTCCGTTCGGAGCGGTCTGTGGGTGAAAACCGTAGAAGTGGCTGTACACGTGGCACGTGCTGTAATGTCTCGCCTTCATCGACGTCAAACACGTGTGCGGTTCGAACCCTCCCGTCACGGAGATGGGATTGTCCTTAACCTGTTCCTCGAAACCGATCGCGCACGCGTATAGAGAGGGCATTTTGTTGTAGTACGCGTCCAAATCCTCCGTTGCGCCGAACTCCGTGTCCGCCTTCCTGAACTCGCTCCCCGCGCCGCCCACGTAGTTTGCACAGAAGATGTCTTCAGCGAGGTGCACGTTCATCGGGCGGTACACGACAGACTTCTCGTATATCGTGAAATTTCCGTAGTGCATCTTCTGCACCACGTTGTCGCTCAACTGGAAATCGTAATGCCCGATCAAGGTTTCGCCCGTCTCCGCGCCCGATTTCGTCAAGACCGCGGTGCACATTTCGTATGTCTGGTAAGGACGCAGCAGAAGATACCCGAACGGAAACATCACATCGCCCTCGATGAGCTTTTTCAAGAAGTCGCTGTTGACTTCCTGCATGCAAAAGAGTATATACACCATGAGAGCGTGCGGCTTGGAGCGCAGCTTGCCGTCCAGAACGCTCCTCATGCGATCCAGACACCGTTCGGTCGTCACGATGGGAGACTGGTGATCGTCTCTCGACATCGCCACCGTCTCCCTTCCATCCCCGCCGAGATCACCGCGAGACGTACGAGTTTCCGCGGGAGCGGAGTGGTCCCCGTTCAGACGGTCGCAGTAATCGTCGTAAACTTGATCGCACGATTGCGTCGTCGAACCGGATCGTCGGCGGTACTCGTCGAGGTAGTGTAAGAAATCGGGCAGACTGGTGCTCGAGTCGCGTCCACACGATTTTCGACTGAACACATTCGTATTTCTGAAACTTTCCGGAGCCTTGAACACGGTGGATATCACTTCGTCTGGGTACAAACAGTACGTGGAAACGTCCTCCATTTGCGCAAATTGCGCAGGGTCAATGTCGACCTTGAACGTTATCATGCCGTGGAGAAGACTCAATCGGTATTTATTGGGGTCTTCGGTTTTGTAAATTGTGCACGTATACTGATCGAAGGTGGTCCTGATACTTTGAAGGAGATCAATCTCGTCCAGATTCAAAGGTACCATGCGCTTAATGTCCGCGGAACGGCTCGCCTGTTCTGCATGCACGACGAGGTTTTGAACGCAGCAGTATGCGCTTTCGAAGGCGAGCGCCAACTGTAAGCGTGCCCAAAAAATACACGCCGAGTGCTGGCCAATTTCGGCAAGTCGCTTTACGGTCCGACAACCCTCTTGACGGTCCCGTAATTGGAGGTATGCATGAATCGCTCTCGACAGATCGACCTGGATATCGGGTGGTGAACTCTCTATAAAATTTGAGCACATCTCGGCGGCATAGACGTCAATCTCACGAAGGACGGCCCTTACGATTTCAATCTCTGGCGTGTCTTGTGTCACGTCAAGGAGTTGAGCCGAGTAAGTGTCCAGATACTCCAACAACCGACCGAACAAGCACCCACTCCCGGCAGATGATCCCGTACACGCCATCGATTCCAATTCGGCCTCCATCTGATAACTCACGGCATAAACAGGCGTGTCCGGGCGAGAAGTTTCGACACACTGGACGATCTTGTCCAGCAAGTTTGCGTCCATTCTAACGAACCCCAATGACCAGCCATCTGCCGTGGTCGAGTGTATATCCTTGACACCGATTTGTATATTGCCGGGAACGGCGTGTCGTGCGACGCAGATGTTGAAAAGGTCTTCTTCGGTCTTAAAAATTCCGAGGTGTTCGGACGAAAAGATACTGGTCAGGCCGCCTCTCATGTGCGCGTGGGACTGTATCATCTTGGAGCACTTGTCGCTCTCGTAACTTCGATTGTTGTCCACGGCCGCGAGCTGTTGGATCCCTCGGTAAGTGTTGTATCCGACAGGCACGCAATCGCACGCTTCGCCTCGTTTGATCACCTGCGACGTCGAAAGATATTGAAAGAGGACGCGAGTGACAAACATGGCCGCTTGGAAGGTTCGGTTGGGGAGATTATCCCGACTCGTGCCGTACGTGAAAGTGGCCGAAGCGGTATCGGAGGGCACAAGCATTCGGTTTAGCATAATGCCGTTGTACAAATCCAGGGTGGGAGACACGTACGCTCCCTTACTGGTCGCGTCCGTGCAACTGTCAAACCACAATCCGCACAGATCGCCCGAAACTCTCTCGACGGCGTTGTCCAAACCTTCGAATTGTTTCACAAACCCCGCGGTCGTGGTCGTCAGTCGTACGAACGTGAGAAATACGGCGCATACGGTCTGTTGAAAGCATTGAACGCTCATCTGTGGCGGAAGCGGGATCGGATCGCCCTCGCCGCCACGAGAGGATATTTGTCGCATGTACATCGATCTCAGGCTGTCGTCGATCTCTGTACAACGATCCGTGCCGTCTGCCGGCTGAGAGGCAACACCGTGACACAACAACCAAAAGGCGTACGTGTCGTTGTTTTTCGAAAAAAGCTGTCTGGTAATTTTCGTGATGTTGTCCTTGCTGTCTTTGACGTGTTTCCATTCAAACGCGCTCTGGACGCTTGCCACGGCTTCGAACAATTGCTTCGCGTTTTCGGCGAAACTGTCTGTGCAGATGTCGCACTCCTTGCCGTTCATCTGTATCAAATACTGAGGCACGGAACGGCCGAGATCGGCGACAAAACCTCGCTTGTCCTCCTCGTCGAAAAAGGTTTCCGCGAAAAGGTTCAAGGTGGAGTCGCTCATGGGAGGACCCCTGTTTTCCGCGTTGTCCTCTTCGGGAGGAATATCGCCGAACCGCATCAGGGAGTCGCATCCGGAAGTGTTCGCATCGCCCGCTGGGTAGATTCTTTTGCGCCGAACGTTCCCGTAACCGTCTTGGAGGTAATTGTTGTTGGAAAGGAGAGGATCGTTGGAGAAGGCGTCCGCGAGGCGGATTTCGGTGAAGTTGTCGACGTCCTCGTCGTATATCACGATGTTTCGATGAGAGGACAGGTACTTGCCGCATTGCTGGGCGGACTCGGTGTCCTCGCGCATGATGTAGAACTCGCCGATGGCTCGGTTGCGGCGCATGACGTCGACGGGTTCGTTCATGTCCGGCAGCTCGAAGCTCTTGCTCTCGTAGATTTTGCAATCGTTTCGGGCGTCGACGACGTTCGCCGGTTGGCCGTTGAGTCCGCTTTTGAAGTTTTGCGGACCCTCCGGTCCGGCGAGCATGTAGGTGTAATTCTCTCGCCGAACCTGGCTGATGTACGGTTTGAGTCCCTCCGGGATGATCCACGTATCCGGCGTGACATTCTTGGAGCGGAGGTAGCGTTTGCACCTGCTGTCCAAGAGGTCCCAGCCGTGCTCGGTTTTCTGGATGGTGGCCCAGTCCTCGATCTCCATCATGAGAGATTTGCGCGACGCGGCCGCGGAGCGCACGCCGCCGAACCGCTCGTTCCACATGTCGTCGTACTTTTTGCATCGAAGGTAAGCCTCGAGGACGCCCAGGTAAACGGTTTCCAGTACGGCGTTGCGGATTTGTTGAAGGTTGTTCACGTAGCACATGCGCCCCTTGTCGGTGTTCATGAAGCCGTGTTCCAAGATCATGGCGAGGCCGTACCGCGTGTAATGGTCGCGCCTCTCGCTCATTTCTTGGCTAACCAACCGGCTCACGCCTTCCTCGGGCACGGGGCCCAGGAAATGGCGATTGAAGTGGATCTCGTCCCATTTGATGGCAGACGTGTCCTTCGTCTCGCGGTAGGGCATCACCACGGTCGGCCACATGTCCTCGGTCTTGATCAGATTGATCATCACGTTGGTCATGTACGGCGAGTAGCCGAGATAGGCCTCCGGCAACGCGAAGTTTTCCCTACCGAAGGAGTCGTACGGGGACAACATGTACGGCTTCGGGTTCTCGCCGAAGTACGGCTCGAAGCGTCCCGCATTGGGACCGTCCCCGGATGCGATCTGTCGATTATCGGTTCCGTGCGCTCGGCCCGTGCCCACATCGCTGCCGGTGCCAACGTATGCGCCTGGAGCGGCGGTCGCCATTTTGTCACTACAACTGCGAGACGTCTGACAGCAGGGTATCCGCGGATCGGCGCGTCTCGGATCACACCTTTTAGCGCGTATATATATACGCGTTCCGGATTTCAAGCATCGACCCGACGGTCGACTGAGCTCAGATAGCACACGGTCTCGCGGTTCGTACCGGGCACGCGTGCGGACGAGAGAGACCGCTGTTCGAAATGACCGTCGCCCATACCGGGGTGGACTTCGAAGCCAGTCTTCGAATTTCGGCTTGCACGCTGTCGCTGATGTTTTTCGGATGTGGCGTTGTGTATTATGTTTTCACCCGAAAACAAGCGGCCGATTCTAAGCACGCCTCGTCGCCGTTCGCTCGAATCGAGGATGGCGCGCACACGCAACTTTTATCGTCTGCGGTGGCGCAAGACGCGGAACGTGGTTTACCCTTGCATCTCGCGACGTCCGTGGTCACGAACGACGACGAGGTGGCGGCTTACATGAACGTCACCGGTCTTCTGGTACCCAAAGTGTCACCCGAGCAGCTTCATTGGCGAAGAAGCTCGCCGAACGCGAGCCCGCTTCGCCGCCCTCTCTTTTACGACGCGCGCCTGTACTCGGCGCCCGTACCGCGCGCTCCGCGGTCGGCACGCTCGGCGTTCACGGACGTGCAGTGGGACGCCTTGTCGGAGAGCAGCGTGGCTCGGAGGCGCGTCAACGAGCGGACATGAACTGCTGCAGCTCCATCGCCACACGGAGGCGATTCGTTCCCGCGAGAAGCGTGTTGTGCTTCGCGTCTCGTAAGAAAAGCAACCGAGCTCGGTGCGGCAAATTCCCGACGGAGCTTTGGAAAACCTCTAGAAGCTTCGGAGAGTGTTTCGAGGGGATCACGTCGTCGCCCGTGCCGTGCACCACGAATACGTCCGACCGAAGAGAACGTATCGCCCTGGCGTTGTTCATGGGCGGGAAGATGTGCGTCACGACGTCCGTCAAGAAGCTGGGTGTGACGACCAGCGCCGCCGCGGACAGAAAAGGGGCCAACAGTATCGTGACGACGAGTCGGTGTGACAAGACGTCGTTCCCAGCATCGGACAACGCGCGCCGCCTTTTTTCCACGGCGTCCAGCAGCACCGCGCACCCGAGCGAGTAGCCTATTAGGATAACGGGGTTGCGAAGCACCAAGCAACCCACGTCCGACGACACGAATCGCAGAAGGGCCGCGCAACGGTCGCTTTGTGCATCGAATCGCGGTTTTTTGCTTTCGTCCATGCCGTATCCTCGCCACTCGAACGAAACGTATATGGAGTCGAGATTCTCCTGGACGAACTCGCTGACGGCGAACGATGTGTGGACGCTTTCCGCGTTTCCGTGCGCGTACAACGCGACGGGCGTGCCCTTCGCTTCGCGAATCATGTCGAGTACGTTCGCCCGCGTAACGTGCGCGGCCCTTCGCGCCTCGTCGCCGGGTTTGCGCGGAAAGCGACACACGCACAGCACCTCCTCGTTCGCGCCGTTGCTAGATACTTGCAAGTAAAAGGTGTACAGGTCGAGCGAGTGCAGATGCCGCAAGGTACGACCGGGATCGTCCGCAAATTCCAACGGGGTCGGTTGAAATATGGCCGGAAACACATCCTCCCACGACCACGCTTCCGAGAAACTCATGAAAGTTCGTCGAGACGCGCAGTCCACTTTCGCGTAGAATCGTACACATGTATATATACACCCCTAAAGGTGTTCGCCAAAGTAAAGTCCAGCTCGCGCGACGGTATGGCGAGAGCGTTCGATAATAAAGATTCGGATGTGTTGATAGACTCGCGAACTATCATCAATCTGGAGCGCGTGTACTTTTGTAACCACTGCGTTCGATATTGCAGAGCTCAGATTTTGGACGGCTTGTGTACGCGTTTTTGGTATTTCGACGGCATCGATCCTGCAGATCTGAAACTTCATCCGGAGTTTCGGGAGTACACCACGCGGAAGTTGGGGCGCTTTCTGGATAAGGCCGTCGATCAGATTCTCGTTCAGGGTTTCGTGGTCTACCGCGTGGAAGCGGCGAGAAAGGGCGTGCTGTATCCGTTTCCCTGCGTCGTGCCCGTCGACGACGAGACGCGGTACGTGATCCGGCGGAGAGACAACCCTGAAAACATGGTCTCGACGATCAGGCGCGACAAACGCGATTCGTGGTTTCTCAATGCGACTTCCCATAACGATTCGGAGAAGAATCGCATGGTGACTTATTATTTCGGAGAGGACGAACCGGATCCGCGTACGGGGGACATACGCAGTGTCATGCGCAGTGTCTATTATCAAATTTCTCTTACGCAAAACATAGAGCACTCGGCGATGTACTCCGAGCGAACGAGAAGCATGCCGAGCGTGCTGACGAAACGCAAAACCGACCAAGCCTTCGACGAGCGGTTCCTTTCGAACGACATAGACACGACCAGCGACGAACGCGCGATGTTGGTGATGGAAAATATGCATCTCAGGGATCGTATGGACACGGCTTTACAAAGTAGCAAGAACGACGAAACTAGACAGAGGCAGGCGGTCGAATCCGAGCCGCGTATGACGTTGGACATGTACCAGGTGCCCGACCCTCTAGACGGCTGGAACAACTTTCCGCGCTTCGTACCGCTGCCGATGGACGCGGACGTGGCTCCCTCTCCGGTTCCGGGAGCACGAGGAGACCTCACAGCTTTGCAGAGCAATTGCGACACGGCCATTCGCAGAGCCTTCGGTTTCAACGACACCCCGAGCAAAGGGAACGTGCGCCCCGATGTGCGCGACACCCAAAGGGACGGAGGGGCGGACGATCTTAACGCGCGAAGGTTGTACATGTTGCGGGCCACGGTGCAATCTCTTCTGCGAGATGTGTGGAAAGTGTGCTACGCTCAGACATTTTCATCTACCGGCCTCGTGGTCCCTCGTATCGGAAACGAAGACCTTCAAACGCTCCGAACGGTCGAACCCTGGAACGATGACGCGAACGAGGTCGCGTCAAAAAATGCGCGCTCCTGAAGGAGTCCTCGTGTAACCCTTCCGGATATTCTCGGGAGCACCACCCCCTTCTTTTTTGCAAGTATAAATGCGTCAGGTGCCGATTTGCACGGGCCGCCCCTGTAAGCGATGTCTCACACGCGACGCGTCGCCGAGCGTGGCAACAGCAGACCCCGCGGACGCCTACGTGATGGCGCCGACAACAACGACGGCGTATTCGCGGTCTCGCGTCACGTCGACGATCTCTTCGATTTGTTGAGCATGGAGATGCCGCAGCGAGAGGACGGCACACCGGAACCGATCGGCGATTATTTCGAGGAATGGCCAGTCTCCAATCTGGCAAACACGGTAGGGCGGTACTGTGTCGTCGACGGCGGATACATCGGACGCGTCGTCAAAGTGAATTCCCATCGGCGAACGGTGCGCGTCGATTTCGGTTGCTTCTTACACTACACCAGCGAACACAATTTCGAGTACAACGTTCGAGGCTACGGCGAGCGCGTCGCGCACACGCGTCTCATGATCCGCACGGACGTGTTCCATCGAGTGTGGAATCAAAACAACCCCGAGCGCCGGGAGGAGTTACGGTGGATCCATCACACGGCCTCGAACAACATCTTTATCGGAGCTCGCTGCAGTCGATACAACGCCTACCGTCACCTACACTTTCGATATCTTTTCATCCGTCGTCGCGGCCTGTTACCGGACAACTTGGGCCAGTTCGCGGTGAACACGAGGTGGCTCGTCGCTTTCTCCGTCATGGACAGTCTGCACGCGCGGCGTTCGGAACTCGGGTTGTCCACCGCGAGCGGTATGAGAAGAGATCTCACCGAAAACGAAGAACCGGACCTTTGCGAACGGTGGCAGGGCGATGGCAGCGATTATCAACCTCGTATTTGGGGGCCGGCAACACGTTGCGCGCCCCTGATTTCCGTTTCCAAGGAGCAGGCCGCCGAACGTATGACCGCTTCGATGGAAGCGGCGAAGCGCACGCTGGCGCCCGAGGTTGAAGGAATGATCGTCAACGACGCTCGAGCGAGACTCGCCATCTCGAGGGATTCCGCTACACGCAGAGAGCACATGGACTCGCAAGGACTTTACGCTGGATGCTTTCCCGCGGTGTGCACCTTCGGATGGTCGGCCGTCAGGGTAGGGAGAAGCTCGCTGAAACAATTCCGCGCTTTTCGCAGGCCGCCCGCGTTGGATTTTTTTACGGCTAAACGAAGTGATGCCGACGGGCAGCCCAGGGTGGACTTGGCGGTAAGAGACGAACTTCTTCTCTATTCCATGCACGTGGCCCGCGTAGCCCCGCCACCGAACGAGGTTGGCGACGTGTTAGATCCGGAGGAAGAAGAGGCGCGTCTGGCCCGTTTGGTGCGGAACAACCAGAGGGGGAACAACATCGAGCACAGAGGGGGCGTTCCGCGGGGTCCGAACCCTGACGCGCAGGTCGGAGAGTACGCCTTTTTTACCCAGGACGTCCTAGAAACTCACGTGACGGACGCCTTGAACGGTCGAAACGGACCGTCCGATTTTATTCAGCGCAACACGCGCGGCGTGCGCGGCGCCATACGATCCGCGCTGTACACCTGGGCCGGGGCGCGGGCTCATGAGATGGCCATGATACGATCGCTCCTACCGAACACGGAAAGATCTAACAATGCGCTGCTGCAAGCCGCGAGAGATCGGTACGCGGACACAATCGTCACCGGCTTGGATCGTTCGCGGTTCTGCTTGCCACATTTCTCTTCGCAGTTCTGGACGTCCCCCACCGGTGTGTGGAACGTTCTTGGGCAGTTCTTTCGCGACGCGTTTCCACCCATACCGCGGCGGTTGGTGGTCGGCACACCTCCGCCGCTCCCCGGGCGAGGGCGCAACGCGGACGATCAGGAAACTCGAGCCGAAGGCACGCTGGAAAGCTTGTGCCACGTGTTCGCGGCAAACACGATGGGCGCTCTCGAAGGTTTTATGCGTGACCACGGACATCGTCTCTTCCAAGACGAACTTCGAAACGCACCACGCACAAACCCCGGGTTCGTGCGATGGTCCTTCATAGGTACGGAGTATCCGGTTTACAATCCTTACGCCACGTTTCACGCGACCCGACACCATTTCGGACCGCCGCTGTTCTACGAGACCCGCGCGGACGCCATCATCCACGCCGCGTGGCAACCGTCGTCGGCGGAACGAGTCTCGACCGGACGCATTGTTATGGTCGAGTACAAAATGCTTATGGAAGCCACCAAAGCGACGCCACGAATCATAGACATGCACAACATGCGCCAGTGTCTCACCAACGCGTTCATGTACTACGCGTGCGTCGGAATCCTGCCCAGTCACTGCTTGATAGTGTACTCCACTCGTCGCACCGACTACGAGGACCGGCCTCTTAGACGCTGCCCCGCGCAGCTCGCTTCGAACGATTATGGACGTCAAATGGACAATGTCGCGTACATCGCGTTGCTTCGGGTGGACCTTACGGTCCGTTATCAGATGCGCCTGTTCCAGCGAGTGCTCACGACTCCCGTAAAGACCGGTTACGTCAGCAATTACATGGACGAGCAACACTTTTTGTTCCACCCTGAGACGATTTCCTTGCAAGGAAATCGTCCAGTTGACTACAACAACATCTTTCAATTTGGCGTCCCCCATATGGACATGCCGGAAATGTTTTGTATGGACAACGTGCGACGCCCCGAGTTCGCGATAACGCGTATGTGTGTCGTACTGCACGAAGCGCATCGTCGGATGTGGCATCCGCAAGGTGCGCGTCCCTGCAGTTGCCTCGTTCCGATATCGCACTTTTCTGACCGACCCAACCAAGGTTTGTTTACGTGCCGATGGTCCAATTGCCCGCCCTTCGACCCTCCTCGTGCGCCATCTATTCCCACGCCTGTTCGGAGTTTTCATCCTTGACGTACCGCGAGCGGCTCTTGAGCTCGGTTCAAAACGACCGCCACCGAACATGGCATCCGAAGTTACTCACTTCGCGGCGAGCGGGAATCGCTCTTCGTCCGACGGGACCCCGACCTCGCTCACGTCACGGCGTTCTTGCACAGGGGAACAATTTGCCGACGAAGACGACAGTTCCGTACGCGGCGCACGCTTCAGTTCGTCTAGCCGTGCCATAGACGAGGCTTTGAATGATCTTCGCGCACGAGCAGACGTGGACGTCGAATGGAGGCACGTCGACTCGGTCATGATCGGCCCGGCGAACGGACACGTCGCAACCGGAACCGACGTAAGAAATGCAGACATTTCCGTTTCACTCGAAGATATAAACAAGGATATCGCGATCAGGTACAATCTTATGCACGAGAACGCGCAAGGGGAAAACACGTTTGGCCGTATCGCGCGCCTCGATATGATGCGACAACCAAGACGGGCACGAAGAAACAGGGGTCTGCGGGTGCGTGGCGACGGCGACGACGACGACCGGTTGAACTTCGGGTTCTTTCTCGAGCCACGACAGATCGATGAGGATACCGTGCGGCGTAATCTTGCGAACCTCATGAGCACGGCGCAAACGCGACGCCCCGTTTCGCCTTCCGAACGGCGTGGTGCGTCGTCCTCGATCGGCGCGAGTTCACTCAATCTTCGTCAACCGCTACGAGAAGATACGTTTATCGCCGCGGCTCGTTTACAATTCGACGCCATGCGTGTGCCCGTAACTCGAAGCCAACCCAACCAGCCCGGGCGTAATTATTATATGGAACCGGACGAGAACTTAAACGCGCGAACGCGCGTTAATCTTTGCATACGCAGACACGCACAGGCGTTAGCGGCAGAGTTCCATCAAAGAGACAATCTGACTCTATTCACTTTCATACTGACCATGCCCAATTCCGCAACCGGTGAAGCGCAGTTTCCCCCGTATGAAGCGCACCCCTACAACCAAAGGCCGAGGGCGAATCATTCCTTGCGGGAACGTGTCACCGTGTTTCACCGTTCTCTTCACCGCCTTATGAACTATCGCGTGCACGCCGCGATAAGCGCGCTGGTTGGAAGTCCGACCGGTGTGGGATGGTTCGCGCAAGGCGCATCTTTGCGTCCCGAGTACAATCGGATTCAAATGTTTCCGCACGTCAGTGACCGAGGCTCATGGACCACTTTTGCTCTACACCTACTTGAAGCGGACATGCGTGGATACGACGGAGATGAGTTCCGCCCTGACCGAGGCGAGGACACCTCGGCGCATCGCGCGATCGATGTCGCTGTGGCCGACATACGGCGACATCTGCTAGGAGCGAGACCTTCCATCGCAAGAAGACAAGCCCCAACAGACTCGTCTGGTGCACCGCCCTCGCGCGCCACGCTCCCATCTAGTGACCCCGATTCACGTGGACAACCAAACGGTACAGGAAATTTCGGTGAACAAAGAGGTGGAAACCAACCGTGCCCCAGTTGTTCAAGAGATCGCCGCAATTTACCACAAAACAGATCAAGACTATGCGACGATATCAGCGCGTGGCATCCTCAGAACTTCACACTGTTTGGAGATGGAGAAACTTACTCATGGCTATATTGCCCACTCCTATACGCCGCGGCAGGAGTTAACTTGGACGAAGTGTTTCCCGGCTTGCCCATACGAAGCGCACACGAAAGAAGTCGCGAACTTCGAGAAGCGTGGACAACTCTTAGGGACGCTGTCCGCCGTTACCTCGTCACGTATGCGTGCGAAAATCCAAGAATAAGCGTCGGGGCATATCCGGGGCCAGACGCCACGGATTCAAACATTTCACAGTGGCTGACAAACTATCTTCACACCTACAACCACCTTAGTATGTATTACATATGTGAAACGTATCAAGAAGAATTGAGCGGAAACGGGGCCTTGCCCAATAACGCCAATTTTGCATTGACTGTAAATTACTTATCAATCCTAGCTCGAGTTGGAAGAACGGTTCACCCCTAATTCATAACACGTGTGCAAAATTTAAAAAGTCGCTTTTCGCAAGCAAATTATTTGTAACAGGCGCTCTTATTTTTTACAAATTCTCACTTCTTGAAGACTCGCTCAAACCTTCTGCTCTGCTAACGTTTTTAGATGGATAACCTTGCCCTCGAAATACTTGTTACAAGGCCGATCGACCTTACTCTTTACTTATCCGCCAGGTCCGTTTAAAATGTTCTCCTTGGACCTGCTCACCAGTCCTCGCTTTCCGTTTTCGAAGCATTACGCTCACAGTCCGAGTTTGAAAGCACGGTTTTGCCCAAAACTAAAAAACGCGCGCGTTTTTTATTTGTGAAAAAAAAACGCGCGCGTTTTTATTTTGTCGGATCTTGCGACCGAACCACTGAACCATGCGGAGCACCCTCGGGTAAAACGGACACGCACCTTCCGTTTTCGAAGCATCACGCTCGCAGTCCGAGTTCGAAAGCACGGTTTTGCCCGAAACAAAAAAACGCGCGCGTTTTTTATTTGTGAAAAAAAAACGCGCGCGTTTTTATTTTGTCGGATCTTGCGACCGAACCACTGAACCATGCGGAACATCCTCGGGTAAAACGGGCACGCACCTTCCGTTTTCGAGGCATCACGCTCACAGTCCGAGTTTGAAAGCACGGTTTTGCCCAAAACAAAAAAACGCGCGCGTTTTTTATTTGTGAAAAAAAAACGCGCGCGTTTTTATTTTGTCGGATCTTGCGACCGAACCACTGAAACATGCGGAACATCCTCGGGTAAAACGGACACGCACCTTCCGTTTTCGAAGCATCACGCTCGCAGTCCGAGTTCGAAAGCACGGTTTTGCCCGAAACAAAAAAACGCGCGCGTTTTTTATTTGTGAAAAAAAAACGCGCGCGTTTTTATTTTGTCGGATCTTGCGACCGAACCACTGAACCATGCGGAACATCCTCGGGTAAAACGACACGCACCTTCCGTTTTCGAAGCATCACGCTCGCAGTCCGAGTTCGAAAGCACGGTTTTGCCCGAAACAAAAAAACGCGCGCGTTTTTTATTTGTGAAAAAAAAACGCGCGCGTTTTTATTTTGTCGGATCTTGCGACCGAACCACTGAAACATGCGGAACATCCTCGGGTAAAACGGACACGCACCTTCCGTTTTCGAAGCATCACGCTCGCAGTCCGAGTTCGAAAGCACGGTTTTGCCCGAAACAAAAAAACGCGCGCGTTTTTTATTTGTGAAAAAAAAACGCGCGCGTTTTTATTTTGTCGGATCTTGCGACCGAACCACTGAACCATGCGGAACATCCTCGGGTAAAACGGACACGCACCTTCCGTTTTCGAAGCATCACGCTCGCAGTCCGAGTTCGAAAGCACGGTTTTGCCCGAAACAAAAAAACGCGCGCGTTTTTTAT
This sequence comes from Cymbomonas tetramitiformis, assembly GCA_001247695.2. Taxonomy (NCBI): domain Eukaryota; kingdom Viridiplantae; phylum Chlorophyta; class Pyramimonadophyceae; order Pyramimonadales; family Pyramimonadaceae; genus Cymbomonas; species Cymbomonas tetramitiformis. Next base: position 21,447 of record LGRX02000340.1, read on the forward strand.
TTGTGAAAAAAAAACGCGCGCGTTTTTATTTTGTCGGATCTTGCGACCGAACCACTGAAACATGCGGAACATCCTCGGGTAAAACGGACACGCACCTTCCGTTTTCGAAGCATCACGCTCGCAGTCCGAGTTCGAAAGCACGGTTTTGCCCGAAACAAAAAAACGCGCGCGTTTTTTATTTGTGAAAAAAAAACGCGCGCGTTTTTGTTTTGTTGGAACTTGCGACCGAACCATTGAAACGTGGCGGCCGATGTGGGTCGAATTTTATACAAACCGAACAACGGACGAGGGTGACCGAGTAAGTTGTTAAATCTGAAAAACGACTAATTGACGGAACTTGGCCGCCTGTATTATGTTTGGAGGAACAAACGCGCTTGAATTATAGGCTCGAAACATTAAGTTTACACGCGATTCAACACAAGGCAACCATCTCTGCATTTACATACACTACGATACAAATGTTTAAAACCCGGTAGGAAGTTACGTAGAAATACCACGGATGCGCATGCGCCCAACGGACTTGAAGAGACTGCTAAAATGCAATATGTTAATCTGCGATTCGCCAGGCCTTCGAAAATAGTGCATATTGTCGCAGGCAAACTGTAGAAATTCGTTCCAGTATACACTCGAAGAGGAATACTCTGCGCTTTTGGCAGCCTGCATAAGGCGTAAGGCGTCGATGTATTTATCGACCGCGTTGTGAAAGGCAACCTCCGTATGGTTAACGTTGATCGATTCGAGCTGTTGCATGTGCATGAGAGTCGATATGTGACTTTTGGGAGCGCCGAGCATCGGCGAAGTGTGACCATACGCGTCCTCTTCGTCCGTCCGCATGATTTGAATATGCAGCTCGTGGATTTTGTACAAACGAGTCTTTTTGAAGGCTTCGATAAAATCGGACGTCGACGAGAGAGCGGTCTCGATGTCAACAGTAAAACCGCGCTGCAACGTGCTCCTCTGATTGAGCGCGACGACAAAGGTGCACATGACACGTGCTCTTGTAGCGAGGGTAGACCGACACGCTCGCTCTTGCAAAGACAGATAATGCCTTTTTCGTTTTCTGAGGTTTTGAATGTTAGGAAAGTTAGCTTCGATATTGGTCATAATTTCAGCTACTTCTTCGAACTTTCTCAAGAGCGTTGCATCGCACGGGGGAAATAGCGTGATAAACCGAACATATTGAGAGACGAGTACACCGACTTCGCCTTTCAACTGGACCACCGAAAGGTTTGTAAAAAAACGGCGCATGTAGGTGGCCGTCTCTTCCCTCAAATCGTGTTTAGTTTTGTACTCGGGAGTGAGAAACGCCAAAGAAGAGACGGTGTCCAAAAATTGTTCGGTGTATCCATTGCTTTCAACCACACGGATCATGTGCGCGAGACCTTGCCGAGCGTTGTCTGTAGGGATGTTCGCGCCGGAGGTCTCGATCGCACACAAGAAAAGCAAATGATGAATCGGCCATCGACCGTCCAACTCGGACCTTCTCCACAACGAGCGTAACGCGATGGAGCATACGGTAAGCTTTTCCGGACGATCCAAGTCTTCCGGTCTCGCCGATGTAGCGTATTGTTCGATATCGCCCATAAGACGGTCGACGGAATTGTCGTCCAAACCGTTCAGATTTCCATAGGCGAGGCTGAAGAAGCGAATGCGGAAAACGTTACGCGCGATTTCCAATTCATCCACGCGATCGTTTTGCTGCGACAGCGCAGCCAGCAATTTCCGAATGGCCTCTTGTGTTTGGCCCTCGTCTGCTTTGTGGTGAGCGTCCGCGGAAAAGATATCTCGTGTATCGTAGAGCGCTCGACGGAACTCTTGCATCCATAACAGACCCTTGCCGCGCGAGCAAACGTTTGGAAACAGGCGTCGCAGCTCATCAAAATGGGTATTCAATAAAACGGAAGAGCCTTCAGGATATCGTCTGACAGAGTCTTCGAGGTTGTGTCGCAGATCGTACGCGTGTCGTAAGGTAAAGTAATTCAAGGTATCACCGTCACCCACGCAGCCACGCTCAAATTTCTCACTATTCTCGACGGTGGTGCAATCAAAATTTAAAGCATCTAGAACTTCCGTGTTCGAAGACGCCACCACAACCATCTTTCGCCGTGTTTTGAAGAAGTGACGTTCACCGCGATCGTCGCCCTCTTAAATGAATCTTGTCTAAGAGGCCGAGGCTTTTGTAGACCGAAAGAGGATCGACGTCCCGATCGATGTATCGATCGAACCGTTTCGTCTACAGGTGATCTGATCGGTTTTTTGAAAATGAGGAGAGTGCTATATAAATACACCCTAGGCGGAAGACCACCACAAAAGATTCGCGGTTACGAGATCGTCTCCTTTTTTAAGTGCGAAATACTTCGGTGCATACTTTGACGGCTATTTTTTTAGTGACGCGTCTTGACATAACCGCGACACATATCCAACTCGCTCATCGACGACGGGGGAATGTCTTTTACCGAGATAACCACTTTTTCAGCACCGCGGACAGACGATGTCGACCCCTTGGATAAAAATATGCGGTCCGCGTACGATAAATTTGAGAAGTGCGCCCGAGACAAAGATCTAACTCTTACACCATGTTACGATGTAACCGTCTTATATCTATACCAAGCATTGATGAACGATAACGTTGACACATTTTTCACAAAATCTTCACCGAAAGGTAATTTGGCGGCGGCATCGAGCGATACCGAGACGGCGATCTATCGTTACAAACGGGACGAGTACACGATGGAGAATATACACAACTACATGTCACACGGTGCTGATTCGTTACCGCAGACCAAGCAGGTCGCGGAATATAAAATAATTTTTACCGATTTCGGCGAAGAATGCGACGACGAGGTCACGTGTGTCCTGTTTTGGCAATGGGTGTCTAGCATGAAATTACCCGGCACTTCCATTATCTTCGTTTTTACGGATGTGCCGCGATTCAAAGAAATGGAATTAAAGTTTTTTGAATTTCTCAAAGAGCTACGCCCAACACTGGCGAAACCTATGGTGATGAGTTTAGAGACTTTTAAAATGGCAGAGGATTCCAGTTTGGTGAACTATGACGTGTTGCAAATAGGGCCCATACCTAACGGCGATGCAGTAGAAGTCGCCAACAAATTTAAAAGCGTAAACACTTTCATTCTAGGAGGCGTGGCTACCGGGGGCATGACCAACATGAAGAAGGGCTATTCGGATGATGCGCCCAGGCTGTTGTGTAGGAAAGCGAAACGAATGTATGAAGTGGACTACGAACGAGGGAACGCCGTTCCCTATAATAAGCGCAGCCAGTTAAACGCCTGCGGAATTGATCCGGAATCTGCTTTAATGCGGCATGTGATCAAGATTGGCTGGCGGAATACGATCGGTCGCGCTTCGTACGAGGCTGGAAAATTTGTAGCCCCTCTGATAAGTACCGCTGGAGCAAACTACAGGGCGGTCACACAAATGTGGAAGGAAATGCATTCAGAAGGCGCAGATACCGACATCGTTTTTCAAGAGAAAGACACATCGAGGTACAAGGAATGCGTGCAAATCGCCGACCTCTACGTGTCTCTACTTGAGAACTACGCGGCACCCCCTTCTATAGCGCTGCAGTTCGCCTCCTCCGATTTTATCCGAGAGAGTTTGGTGGGTAACTACGCCGAAATGTTGCTCAAGCTGGCGATCATGTTTGATGTGCCTGTACAGATGTGGGGATCGGGTAAGGCGGGTGCCTGGGAGAAAATGTGGGACACGCCGGGAACGGCCGACATTCCTAAAGGACCCGAGCCGCGCAAATACGAGAAGTATTCGGTTATGTCAGTACCCGAGGAGGTCCGAAAGTTTTTTCAGACGCCATCGACATTCTGAACCGCTTATGATTTACAGAGACCGGCTCTCAAACAACGATCGCGCGGACGCCGGTTTCTTGTCTGCAAAGAGAGGCACCCGCGGTCAGTGAGGGCATCACGCACACGCTTTCGTGCAGAGAAAACGCGTAGGTCGAAGGTTCCGTTCAAACAGGGCCGACCCGCGATCGCTCACCTCGGCTGGGACGGCTTCTGGTCGTGAAGAGGCGCCATGCCAACATTTCGATCCGTGCGACACCGTCCACCGTAGAAGGTGTCCAGTATAAATAAGAACAGAAAGGCGAACAGCGTGTACGCGACGGTAGCCGTCGTACATTCCTCAAGCGAATCGTCCGAGTCGTCCTCCGCGTCCGCTCTTCTAAAATACGAAAAGACGCCGAGGTACGCGCTGGTCGAAAGGTAGGCGCTCAAGGTGACCGCTCGCCACCACAAAAAAGTTTGCTCCGGAGGTACGACGCGTCCGTGAGCGATACTCGACCACCCGCGTACGCGATCGTGCCTCGTCAAGTCGTACACGATTGCAAAAACGACCGACACGTTGTGATACGCGCTTCTGGCCGAGTAGTTCGCGACCGAGAAAAGCACGTTCCACCATAAGTAAGTGACGCACCAAGTGGGGGTCAGCGCTGTATAAATAAATTTGGTTGTAGATTTAAGGTCTGTTAGCTGCTCAAACTCGAGAAACACCACGCCGGCAAGAGGGCACGAGGCTCGATACTCAAGGAAACTTCTAATCAAGAGACTTAGGATGAGTTGCACGGCGGTGGCTGAACGAATCGCCGCGCAATTGTCGCCCCTGGACCAATCCACGGACAACGTCCACGCGATGTTTACGCACAGAATGATCGTTATGGCGTGACCGGTTTTAGGTAAATCGATATGCAACGCACGCTTACCTACACCGAAATTCTTTCTCGCGATCGACTTATTACTCGAAAGCTCCGCGGACATTCGAGCCTTCAATCGGCTGTACACTAGTAACACAGGCACTCCGATGAGGCCTATGACAAACCATTGTTTAATGTAAATCAGCCACCAATCTCGAGATCCGGACTCGTATTCCCAGAACGCGTCGGTATCAAACACGAAGTAAGACACGGGAAGAACCACCAAAGACAACGCGTAGAGTGCGGCGATGAGAACCGGCGCCCGATAGCAAAACTCGCACACCAAAACGGTACCTAGAAATAACGATCCCCAGAGCAAGACGCGACCCGTTTCGGTTGAAGTCATCACGAGTCGTCGCGCGCGTGGCGAGCGAGCGTGATATATATAGTCGAACAAGGACTCGCAAGCTTTAAAACGACGAGTGCGCGTGCAGGTTTGTCGTTAGCGCGTCGCGTGAGCTATCTTGTATAAATACACGTCGCGCAACCCATCGAGGCGCCGTTTGGAAATGCCGTGCAACGTGTGGACATCGGCCAAAGCCCCCGAATACCCTTGGAGGTGCTGTTGCTGCTGCAAATATGTACAGTGTTACGACCGTAATTACCTTTGGGGAACTTGCGGAATCGGAAAGAACACCTACACCTACTGCGGTCCATGGAGTTTCTGCATCGGATGCTTCATCTGCCCCTTCGTTTGCCACTGCCCGCTAGACGCATCGAACGAGGCGGTGGAACCTCCGAAGTCCCGATCGAGTATGCAAGCGCCCTTGCGAATGAGAGCGATCAGGCTGTAAATACGGATTTCGTTGGAGCGCTACCTTCCGTATCGGCATCACGCTGGCGAATACCTATCCGCCGAACGATCCGTGGCACGGTGTCATCAATTCGTCCACGCCGTCCCAGAATTGAAACACGAGGCGACGCTCCACCGCTTGAAAAGCGTTCGCCGACATACCAGGGGATCCGCCGTGCCGCGCCCACGTGAAGTGCACGTGTAACGTCGTTCGTTTCTTTTTTAGCAACGGAGCGGCGTGTTCTCTCAGACCGGAGAAGTACACCGCGTCTCCGAAGGTGGTAACGTTTTGACATCGGCAAACGCAACCCGTATCGCGCGAGCCCTTCAAAGTGGATACTGTTTCGTTCGTCATCGCCATCACGATTCTGCGATCGAGCGGAGCATCCGGATCCGTGTGTACACGATGCGCCGCCATGCTTTCGTCGGGTTGGAACTCGATGCACATAAAATAAACATTCGTCACGGCATACCCGGTAACGCGTTCCATTCGTGTCGATAAAATGCGCAACTTGTCGTGAATCTGATAACAGATGAACTGTTCCACCCAATTCATACAATAAAACATGCGCACATCCCCAACAGAATCCGGTAGCCTCCCCGGATGCGCCGTCTGGGCCAATACGGGCACGTCCGTGTGCTGCAATTCACACACTTCGCCCTCGCTGAAAAAGGGGCTCACGTTAAACTTGCCGACGAGCGCCTTGACGCACAGGAACAACGGTTCCGACGGTTCCTGCATGAGGCCGTGCACGGTTCCCAAAATGTGGAGGCTATCGAGATGGTCCTATTCTTTTGTATCCACGCATGCGACACGGACGGCGTCTTTACGATGGTCCAAGAGAACCGATTCGATCATTCGTCGATTCGATCGAACTCGTTACGCGACACGGCAGACGCCTTACAGATAAACGCGCACGCGCTTGCGAACGCTCAGCTTGCATGGTCGATTCGGCGAATACCGAAAACGAGCCTCGCATGCTAACGCCGGAGATTCTGTTAGGGACTCTTCGAAGTACGAATTCGAATGGACCAACCCTGCACGATGTGTGCAAGCACCTGCACGCTCTTACTAGGAACACCTCGATGGCGGATTCGGGGTTGTCCAAGGGATCGGGCGTGCCCACGCCGACCAGCTTTATCCGCACGCTCGGCGCATGCGACACTCTCTTACACAAGCTGTGCGACGATTCGTTCTCGGACCGAGCCGAGGAACTCTCGGACGCGTACGAGCCGCTCAAGATTCGCACCGACATGACGCGCGTTTTTTTGGCACAGACCGTGCTACGATACTGGCTCATGCACAACACCGACGCCGTTCACGGAGAGGCGAGTTTGCCCGACACGGAACGGTACGCGCTGGACGCACTTTTCGAGAAGCGTGACGCAGATCCGTACGCGTGCTACAGAGAAGCGGCGCAAGACGTGTGCGCGGGGTTGACGAATCGTATGAGTCGTGTTAGCACAGGCCGATTCGTAGCATCGGCCACCATTCTCGTATGTCGTTATTCCCAATCGGAAAATTCCGACGCCTATCACACCCTGGTCAAAACCGCCATCGCCGAACGCGTCGACGGAATCTCGAAGGGCCTGCTGCGGGAATGGTCGTTGACATCCTCCGGACGGGGGATGTGCGTGCCCCCCGGGTGGCGAGAACGCATAATAACGTGGACGATCCGGCAGACCAAAGCTCCCATCCCCGACAAGTTGTATCAGTTGTGTACCGAGTTCTTACTGCTCTCCAAACACGTCCCGACGACTTGGGGGTCCACGCTGCGAGACGGCGCCATCGATCGTCGGGGGACGACCTTTTGTCGCAACCCCGCCACCGGAATCTTGGCGCACGCGGCACCCGAACGCGCCTCGGATATTCGCACGAACGTGCAACGGCAGATGCAAAAAATAGGGGAGACGTACAGGAGAAGAAAAGCCCCCGGGACGCATGATGAGCAAGCCTCGTTCAATTTTGAGGAGCACTAGGAGCTCGCGGTCGCGAGCTTACATTACGCGTGCACTCAAGAGTGCGATCTATCGTGGATGAGTATTTTTTACATGGACGACGCCATGAACGCTACCAAAACAATGACTCGTCTGAAAAAGTACCGTTCGATTTCGAACGTACCGTACGCGCCCGCTTTGGCGCACTGCTCCGGCAAATGGTACTTCAAAGAGGCTCGTCGGTCCAATTTGACCCACGTGAGCATGGAAGCAAGCGATAACCCGGTCGACGGATGGTCGGCGGTGGCCGCTTGGTGCGAAACGGTGCTCACCCGAATGGACGGTGTTCCGTGCAGAGGTAAGAACATCCGTTCGGTGCTCACGGATATTCAAAATTCTCGATGAGCCCTCCAGGACGTCGCGTTAAGCCTTCTCAAGAAGCGACCGGCGATCGAATCGAATATAAATACATCCGACGCGCGCACGTTTAGCACGCCTCTGAGGGTTATGGACCGTGGCCGCATTTTTTTATTCGATGAAGAAATCGCGCATGTGGAAGCGGAGGATAGACGATACAAAACAAGGCGAGCGCAAAAAGACATCTTGCGTATTTGGCTAGCTAAAAGTAGCAGCGAAAACGAAAGCGAAGCCGAGTTGGACGGTACCGATACGGTGTTCCAATTCAACTTGGTGCTGACCGAGTCGACGACGAGACGTATACTCACGTCCGTGTACGAAAGTGAAGCTCGAGGCACGTACGCGCAAGCGGGGGCCCTTGCTCGCCATTTGGATCACGAGCCGCACAATCTCGGGCGATACAAACCCTTTAGGCGACAATTGGCCGAAGCAAAGTCCGCGATCAAACAAAATTGTGCGTGTCATCCAGCCGAGATTTCTTTCTTTCCTTCGCGTGATCCTTAAAGCCCTCGAGTGCGTGCGCCGCTTTCACCAACGAGCTTGGTAAGCGTTTTTTGAAAGCGGTACGAACATTTCGTCGAGAACATTTTGTAATTCGCCTCTCTAACACATACGTTTTGGCGATGGCCTTTCAAAGGATTCGTTACCGATCGCAACGATTGTACGCTTCGTGTTCTGAGCGCGAACAAGCTTACGGAGGAGCTCCGCGCATATAAAACGACTTGTCTAGGCGCAACACCATTCCGCTCACGTCGGCAGAAAGCGTACGCATTCCACGATGCTCACGTTTCCGATCGTGCTTTCACTGAGCGCTACTTCGGTTTGCGTGACACCGCCGTTTTGGTTGGTGGATGGCGGGTACGTGTCCATTTTAAGGATGGTGGCGTTGGTCGCGTGCATGACATAGGCCGAACCAAAGCGCAACACACCCTCCGAAGGTTCCTCCTGCAGGATGACTCCGACGGTGGAAGGACCCTGCGCGGCGCCCACCGCCCCCCCCCATCCCGAGGCTCGCGCTCCGTGTGGGCATAAAAAATGGATGAGGCTATCGGAACGTACTAAAATACGACGCGGACGTTACCTCGTAATTTAAGTCCGTGAGATAACTGCCATAGTTTTCCCGCGTAGTAAAAACGGCGGACGTGGATACGAAGACCACGTCCTTCAAACCGTCCTGGTCGATATCGATCACCCGTAGCATCACGGGTTGCGCCTCGGTCAGGTTAGCATAACCCGAATGTAGTACGATGGTGGTCGAAGAATGAGCTTCGTTTCCTTCGCCCAAGTAAAGATGAAGCTCGTACGTCGTGCTGTTCGGTTTCAACGCCACGACCAGGTCGGTGTGACCGTCGTCGTCGACGTCACCTCCGTGGATATCCCAAACAAAATTGTAGCCGTAACTGCTGTTCGCACCCTTAACTCCGTCGTCGGCATCGCGAACGGCGATGGCGCTTTGGCTATCCGCTTCGTGGGACCCGTAGAGCACGTATACTCCGCCGGAAAGATCGCAGGAGTCGTCGCAATCGTAGAAGTCCGCTTGCGTTCCGAAGGCGATATCCAAGTTCCCATCCCCGTCGATGTCGTGTACGAACATGGATCTTATGGAAGCGGATTCGCTCACGTACAGATTAGAGTCGGTGAATTCGAACGAATACGAATACGTACTCAGCTCCCGTACCCGGCGAATGGTGTATCGGCTTAATTGGGATCCCGCTATCACCGCGACGGCTGCAAACGTTTGCGTGTGGTTTTCATATTGATACTTGGAAGCGTTGTCGTAGAAAGTGTAAAACTTAAAAGGAACATGCGTTGCCACGGAATTTTTGTCCTCTTCGTAGGAATGCTGATAAGCGGCGTACTTACGGTCTGACGAATATGCGATACGGTATATATCCACGGCTCCCTCACCGCGGTGACCGATCAGGGTGGAGGTGTCATCCATGGATACGGAAGTAAGGTGGTCAATGTTTACAGTGAGCTGAGAGTCTCCATCAACGCTTGAAACATACTCGATCAGCGTCTCGTTCACACGGGCAAAATATTTTGCATCCGTCCCGATCACCACCTTTTCAGGATCGGCTACTTCCACGACCGATATGCGCAATTCGTAGGGGTACGCGGGATCGTACAAGGCGTAGGAATCTCTTCTGATCGAATCCGCGGATGTGCCCCCCAAAGAGGTCATGCCGTCGTAAACGATTATCTTTGCCGCTCGCGAGACGGGGGTCGACGGTGACCCGACAATCGGCGTGTTCGACGAGGAGGTGGACGAGCTCGAAGGCTGTGTAAGATCCACGAGCAAGGATATCAATCCGGCCCCGATGGCAAAAACTAAGAGAAAGTGAAACGCAATAAAAATAGGCACGCTTATCACCGCCATCGGACAAAAATGCGTTTTTGATGTTATGTACGCGCGATGAGCTAAAAAGAAAAAGAGACACCCTCGGACGGGGTGTGGGGCTTTGTGAGTCCCCTCGACTCTTACTTCTTTTTTCCTTAGTCTGGTTCCTTGTCTACTTTTTTCCTATATAGTCGTGATGAGCTATATATATATATAAACCTCGTGGACTAGCAAACAAAATCAGTAACATGACTTATCGACCTTGTTTTCTATCGGACGATCGAAAATCCGCTGAATCGCGGTCGTCAGATCAAAAATAATGTTGTTACTGTTAGTGTTAAGCACCCCAAAAATAGTCGCATCATCAAGAACTTCGAAAAGATGGAACCACCGGACAAGGAAGTACCACTCCGTCCATTCGTAATCGAAACTTCCCCGGTATTAAGATGTGCGATTTAATTGGAGGTGCACTCATAAGTCAAAAACTTCAGTAATCTCTGGCAGATTGTTACCCCTAGCAAATGCCCGTTCCACGGCAAAAAATAATCTTCGAGATTCACACAAAAACGCCTCCCCGATGTTTACAAAGTGCTCAGGTCTAAGTTTACATACACGGGTTTAATTTTGCACCCTGTTTTGAAACAAGTTTGATCGGTGAACACATGGTCACCGCCAATTCACTAATCACGCCATATTTGCGGATGAAGCGATTGATTCGAGAAACGCGGCGAGCGCTCTCGCCTTCCTGCAATCCTCCGCTACGCGGTTCGTGCACGATCGACCGTATACATCGCATTCAGAGTCATTGGGGGCGTAGGGGACCGCGTCGAAGAATTCGGGCTCGAAGAAAACCTTGTGAGCCTTTTCCTTAAATGTTCCGAACGGTAAAAAAGGCGCCTCGCACTGGTCATCCGTGTCGCAATTGAATCTGCAGTTCCACAGCACGATGGGAATATCGTCGAAGGATCCGTCGCAGAAAGCGCAACAAACGGCGTTCGTGGCCTCTTTTGCGCAAGCGGTATGCGGACACCAGTCTCCCCGCGGACCCAGCAGATCGTGCTCGCGAAAAAGAAGCTCGACAGCGTGCCAATTCTCCTTACGGTCCAAGCATTCCTGTATCAAGTCTATGTTGGCGTGCAACCGATTGCTCCTCACCCGCTCCGAGCGATCGTAACACTTTCGAAACTTACGATACAACGACGATAACGATGCATGATCGAGCCCGTCGGCGTCTTCGATTTTACAGCAGACCGCCTCGCAAAAAGCGCATTTGTCGCAACCGGTCATCGCGCGAGACTTCCCGCGACCGTCGAAAACCGTCGTAAGTCAATCGTGCGATCTCCGCTCCTCTCACCGAGAGGATGACGCAGACAATAAGCACGTTCGATCGAGAATTGTTTTTCTTTTGAGTCGGAGTTTTCCTATATACGGCCCGTAAACGAATTGTGTTATAACAAAATAGGTACGTGCATGATTTGCACCTTCGTTTAAAAATTTCAAAAAAATCCAGGATTTTTTGCATTAAACTACCCCCCCCCCCTCGAATTGGCAAAATATATATATACTTGACCGTGAGTGCTCATAGATTGGGGGATTGGGGGATTAGAGGATTGGGGGATTGAAAAATCACCATGTAAAATTATCAAATTTGGAAATGCCAAAAAATTGCAAATGATAAAAATCACAGTAATATTTTTATGAATTGCATGTTTTTGAAATCTGTTTTTTTGTAATCTACATTGTAATTTTACTAAACTTAGGAAATTGATCAGAATTCCAGAATTTGTGTGTGAGAACAGTGATTTTATAAAAACCATTTTTTCTTAAATAAACCGTGCGTATGTTAAAATCACTTTGTTTTTTCTGACGTACGTATGTATTTATTAACTTCTCATTTACTCAATTCATTTACATATTTTCCCAATCAATGCAATTTTGGGTAACACTCACGCAGGTACAAATAATACAAAGCTTTTTCTCATATTGCAACAGTTAACAGTTACGTACGGTAAGAACAACAATATTTAATGCAATGTATTGTATTTTGTCCCAGTTTCTTGTGCATGCACAACACCTTACGAAACTAGTTACAAAAAGTTCAGGCCACCGCTCTTACGCCTTAGCTCATTTGTGACGACAACGTCTTTTTGCACCAAAATAGTTCCATCAGTAGGGGGTCTCGAAATGTTGAAATGCGCTGGCATCAGAGCGAACACGCAACGTTTAACTGGACAAAACTGGCACTTATGGGAAACGAATTCTCCAGTACCCAACAACTTTCTCTGACATTGCACTACAACTCGCGGATAATTTGGAGGCAGGATGGGCTGAGCTGAATTGGTGGCCTTGGCAGTTGCACATCCAACTCTACTCTTTGAGGCAGCACACGTTGCATTCTTCCCAGTCCCTTTTTGCAAAGACCATTCTTTCATCTCTGGGACACGGTTGCTGCTGTCCGTTGTCACAGGCTCCAACGCTTCCAAAATAAGGTCCATTTCTGAGGTAGTAAAGCCGGACTGAATGTAAAAAGCATGCCCAGGGGCAAAACCCGCCTTCATGAGTACAAAGCAAATATGCTTGCACCAGTGCATCGTCAAGGCCCGCGCACGATGTCCCATTTGATCTTGGAACTCTTTGCAGTCACAAACCACAAACTTGTTGTGTTCATCCAGAAAATTGTGACCGAAAACCACTTCGTGCTGTGCAGTACGAAAGGCTCCAACAATGAAAGTGCGGTCAAGTACCGCTACATCTTCACCCTGCGGATTGTAATGAGGAGTAGGCTCTTCGACCCTCAGTATTATAAGCTTTTCAGGATTCGAAAATAAGTCCCTCAATTGTTTGGCATGACCCTTTGTTGTCTTTACGTTGTACGCACAAGGTCTCAAGGTCAGAACGGAGTGGCGTACGCTGTCTTTGTCGGGTGAATGAACCGAAGCTTTTTGTAAAAACTGAAAAACCATCTCCTCGTTCGCCTCACCCGTCAGCTTCGAAAGTGGTTTCCAGAACAGGTCGAGTGAGCTGTTCAAAGGGTCAGGGTTGACCCTAAACTCGAACACGATCTTGTTTCGAACGACTTTTTGTCGTGCCTCCTTAATCACGGACACAACAGCCTGCAAAAAGACTAGGTTTGTCATTGGGGACACATAAGTTTAGCTCCGCAGTTTCACATTGTAAAAAGACAAAAACCTTTGCAATACCTGCTCTGGGGCTGCAGGCGGTTTTCTTGGCAATGTCCTAGACTTGTCAGCGCGATGGTTTCGGCCTTCACTTGTTGCGGTCTCAGATTCTACCCACGTTTCCCAAACCTTGTCCATGATGTCGCCGGTGTAAGCCTTAGCCCGCTCAGCCGCCGCATAGTTAGCACGTCGCTCTTGGTACAACGAATCCACACGAGGCGTACGACGTTCCTCATGCCCACCCGCACACATGTGTTTCAATTTGGTGGCCTGCGTCAGGAAGCTAATTACTTCAAGTCGTAAAGACTCGGACACAGATTTGTAGGTCCCAAGTGCAACATTGTCCTTGTTGCCCAAAACTTCAGCAAGGTTTGCTGAAGCGTCACGAAAAAGGTGTAGAACACGTTCTCCCTCTCTCGAGTAAAAGTTGAACAAGCCTTTAAGGTCTGCTTGTACATCCTTGCGATCTTGACTCTCGATGAACTCCACCAAATTGTCCCTTGCAGTTACCACACTTAGTGGCGTGAGTGCTTTCCACCAATTGTGCCAAAGTGTGTTGAAAAGGTTTGCCTTGAAAAACTTGTTCAGTCGTTTGCAGTGTTTACCCAGGTCTTGAGCAATGTGAAAGTCGCAATCTATTTCCAAGCACTTGCCCGTAAGCTCGTCACGGACACGTTCCTTTTTACGCGCTTCAACATTTTTTATCTTCTTGTTATAGTTCATTCGAAGGCCGTTCCAAGGTCCACCTACAAACAGAAACAGTTTTGTCATCGATGACAAAACGATGAAAGGTAGTTAATTAAACAAGTGCAATGTGTGCTTCGAAAATATTTTCGTCATCGATGACAAAAAATATTTTAGAAGCACATTTATTCAAGTGAAATGCGGGACCTGAAACTTGTCTGTCATCGATCACGGGAATATTTCATATTGTTAATCTCACAAGGTTGAGTTGTGCAACTTGATGTTTTAGTCCCCCACTCCCCCACTTTACAGTCCCCCACTCCCCCAACATGTGAAAACAGGTTGAAGCAGTAGATAAAAAAGAATTACCTGCTGCGTCACGAACAAAACCACCAGGACGGAATTCTATACGACCATCTGGAAAATATTGGAGATAATGATGAAACTCTTCATGTTCTCTTGCATAAGTTTCACAAGCGTAGTCCACCGCACCCCACATTGCAGCCTCGTCGTCGCCACGTTCACCAAAGGGCAAAGTGTTTACCGCTAGTTTTACTAAACCAAGTTGAGGAATTACGGCACATATTTTTTCCACGACACGTTGCTTTTGTGTTTTGTGGCTGCCGTCTGAGTAGGCGAACTGGCCCTTGAATGGAGGTTTGCCCAAGTGTCGGTCCATTAACAGCATCACCTTGGCAGGAGACCAAGGGATGTCTAAAGGGCAAACGAAGTACAGCAGTGGAGCCCTGCAACGTCACCAAACAGTTTCAAACGAGTATATTAACACAGTTGTAAGTTAAACGAGTGTTGGTGAAGGGTTTACCTGTCGAAAAGTAACGCTCTTAGTCCTAGGTCTTCAAGCCGTGATTTAAGCTGCTTGACTTCCACGTGCGGGTCTTTGTGAGGAGTATATTTTGAACTCTTGCTTCCACTTACCACCTCCCTAAGGGTACGACTGTCCTGCACCGCCTCTGCAATGTTCAGCACGTCTTCCAAGGTGGTGTTTTCTTGACCAGTTAACATCTTGTTGAAGATGTTCGCTGTTGCCCCAATCCGTAATTTTTCGTTGCTAAGCTCTCCAAAACCAGGAAGAGCAGCATCGATCGCAGCTTTAGTAACTTCTGTCGGTGTTTGCTTTGCTTTCTTACTCAAAGCAGTGCAAGTGTGAGACCCTTCATGCTTGAAATAAAGAAGGGTTCCTCCTTCAGGAAGGTCTCCTCGTGCGAGTAGGAGTTTGGCTGCACAAACAGTGAGAGTCGTTTGTCCAGTGCACTTTTCGCAAACAGGCGTCTCAAACGGCTCGCGCCTCTTATGTGCCCCGACGACATGCTTAACCTGGAAAATATTTCAAGGAGTCAAATAATAATAGAATTTCCACAAATAAAGTTGACAAGCCAAGTAGTGTAATTAACGCACCTCTTGCACGTACTTCTTACCGAATATCTTTAAATAGTCACAGTCCGGGTTGTTACAAACAGCTTCACCAAGACAGAAAGCTTTTCTTACGGTGACCTTTGCCTTCAAAGCAGTCCATTTACTTGAAACTTTTGTACAAGTCCATTTCGTAAAGTGTGACCACGACCGATTTACACGAAAATATGGTAGGGTACCAAGTGCGGTTCCACGACAATCACTGGAAGCAGTTTTGTCAAGGTGTGCCCCGTAGCTGACTTCGCCATCAACATCAACTGGGATCTGCTTTGTGAATAAACACCCAGGAGGAAATGTGTCTGCGTACTTAAAAGAACTCTCCTCAAGGTTTACAACTGGTGTTTTCATCAATGAACTTGGAGAGATCATTGTGTGAGGTGAGGGAGTCTCTGGAGAATCTGTTAGATTTATGACTTCAGTTCTAGGCGAACCTTCCGGAGTTCCAACTGGCGAACAAGTCTTTTCGGCTACAAACTCGTTTTCTGGAGTAGCTTGAGGTGAACTGTCCTTTTCGGCTACAAACTCGTTTTCGACAGAATCGTTTTCCTCGTCAGGTAAACAACCAAAAACAACGTAACCGTAAGAAGGGTCAACCCTGTAAAGGTCTTCGTCACTTTCAAATTCGTTTCGAGCTGATTTAGACAAAGCTAAGCCGGACTTTGGGTCGAATCCAAAAGCGGCGCAAACCTCTTCATGAATTACAAAAAGTGCACCAAGAACCTTAACAGTTCGAACAGAACGACACCAACACTCGCCATTTGGGTTGTCCCAAAAGAAATCAACGAACTGTGTTTCCTCGCTCATCTTCAAATCGTTCACAACTATTTTGAAGAAATAAGTGTTGAAGAAGTTATTTAAGGATGTTTTGAATTTACCGTAAAACTAGTTGCGCACTAAATAAACAGCGCAAAACGCGCGCGCGCGCTAAAGAAAGCGGTGAAGCCAACATTAAATTATTTTGAACATATTTCATTAAGCATAATATTTTATATAAATCTAAGAACGGTAAGTTTATCTGTAATCGACGACGGAAATATTTTGTTTAGCACATTTATCAAGTTGAATTAGGGTGTTATAAAGTTTTGTGTCATCGATGACGGAAAACTTCGAGTTCTGCACACACTGACCTCCCTAAAACGTCAAGAATAAACACTTACACACTTTTAAAGCAAGAAAATAAGCATATAAAATATATCTGTCCTTAATGACAAAAACTTTTAATATTTAAAAGACTAGACGCTGAATGTAAACTTTACCTACAACTCACAAGTGCATCCAGTACACAAGTGATGAAAACGTGTTGTGCAGAACTCGCAACAAATATAGCGGTAACGACAATCGTTCAATTGTTCGACAGTCGACCTGGAGAGCGTAAAGTGGTCACGAATGTTTGCAGGGAAAAATAAAAATAATAAAATAAAAAGAAGTTCAATTTGAGTAAAAATATTTTTTATGTCATCGATGACAGTAATATAACAAAGTGCACATTTTACGACAAGAATCTGTGCTCAAAAAACTTACCGTCCTCGATGACGGAAAGTTTTAATATACAAGAAAACTGGTGGCGAATTACGTAGTCCCCCACTCCTCCATTGTAGAGTCCCCCACTCCCCCATATTTTGCTACCCTTTAAGTTTGCAAATGTGGAGCAAAGCAAGTTATTTTGTCGAACATGCAAAGTTAGAACGCAAGCAAGCTGGTCAAGCAAATAAAACAAGTGAGGCAATTTACTTTCTTTTCGTTTCTAAAATATTATTTTACTCTAATGTTGTTCTCTAGTCAACTAGCACTAGTTCTTCTTCTTCAGACCAATTGGTCCTGCAGATTGGACAGGTGGCGGAAGTTTCACAACTATTTAAGTATTTCTCGAAACAGTTCGTGTGGTAGAATGTTGTCTTGCACCAGCAGCCAAGACCATTCGTAATATTTTCACACTCTTTGATCTCTTCCTGACACACACAGCAAACATCTAGTTCTTCTTTTGAACCAGGAAGTAACTTCTCAAGCAGTTCATTAAAAGACAGCTGCGCAAAGTCCCTGCGTGGTTGGTCTCTGTGAAGTAGCTCGGCTCCGTGTGTCAAACACGGAGCGTTCTGAAGAAAAGGAAACATCATGGCCAGAATCTCACTGTCATCTTCGTCGTTAATGTCAGTTGCGTACGCTGCGTGCAAGCTTTCTTGGGTGGAAGACATTTTGTTAAACTTTTACTTCAACAAAAAATGAGATAATGTTTTTTTAATAAATAACATTTACGACTAAGTAGCTGAACCCAGTCACAGAGTCACTGTCACCCGCTTCAGTGAAATTTGTGTCACTGAGCGCACAAAAAAGTGTCACCGCGCGTGCGACGCGTGACGCGTCAGCGAGGTAAAATTTTTGCTAAGTCAAACTGGGTAACAGGCTGTTGTCGTAAATGTTTTAAAATAGTTACTTCCAAAATAATTTTACTGCCTCTAACTTGAGAAGTAAAAAACAGTTCCTTGAATATTTTTGCAACAATGGCTTCAGCTGCTGGGAGAAGGACTCCAATTGTCCAATTGTCTGACGCAAAAAAAAGTAGTACCGACCCAGGCACGATGAGCATCGAGGCGATTTACGCGCGCAGGTTTCTTCGTACTGAGCAACAGTTTTCTTTGAAGGACTGCTCCTTTACGGACAACCCGCGTGGGCACCCTCACAAGGGAGAGGAGTGCATGAAGCGCATTGCGGCGGTTGGGTTCGACCCCACTTGCGACATGCTCATGTACGAGACTCCAGGGAAGCAGTAAGTGTTTTTTCTTTCTCCAATTGAGTTGTTTGTTTTTATTTCTTTCGAGTGTTGTCACTAAAAATACCTTTTGAGCAGGACAAAGTGCATGGCAATTGACGGCCACGGTAGAAACGAAGGCTTCAAGATTGCCTTCAGTCACGGAGCCACTGTTGCAGGCGAACAAGTCCCTCCAGGTGACAAGCGTTTTACGCAGTGTAAAGTTCAGGTACTTTCCTCTTTCTTCGGGTTTCAACTTTATTTTTTTACATGTTTACTTTACATATTTCCGTCATCGATGACGGGAATATCTTATAGGTGCAAAAATACAGGTTAGTTTAGCCAGTGTCTGCTGTTTCCGTCATCGATGACGGAAATATTTTCTTGTACGGTTCTTTTTTTGTAAGTTTACCGTCATCGATGACGGAAACATGTGCTGAAGGCAAAAATACAGGTTATTTTAGCCAGGCGTCTGCTGTTTCCGTCATCGATGACGGAAATATTTTATCTTCACTTCCAGTTGTACACAGTTCTTGTACCAGCGTTTGATTTAACTCGTTGTTTCTTAACAGATATTTTCCAAGGACATTACTCCGCTTGAAATAAACTTTTTGGCTGGCTCTCGCTTGGTTGCTAATGAAAAAGGTTCAAAGACGTACACGTTTTACAGCAAGTTTACGTTCTTCAAACGGCACATGCGGAACTGGCCTTCTCTTCACGGTGGCAAGAAGCCAACTGGTCCTGGGATGAAGGCTGAGCTTGGAGCAATTGACAAAGAAGAGTACACCGAGTATTTTTTCAAGAAGCTGATCAACATCTACGACGTGCTGAAGTTGGACCCTCGCTTGGAGCAGTGTGTTGCAACGAACTGTCAAGCACTAGGACAGTACTCACCTTTCGGATTCTCGAGCCTCTACTCTAACGGGCAGTTGGCTAAGCTCTCTTCAGCTCAAAAGGTAAAAACCACTTGTAACATTGTATATTTGTTTCAGGGAAGTTGGTTTCTTACAGTATTTTGCCTTTCAGGTCAAGGTGTTTGAGGAGACTTGTCTCAACGTGGAGTACTGGAAACCTGGGAAAGATGGCGAGCGACCTCAATGGCTACCAAACAAGAAGACGAAAGACCCCTCGGTTCCTGTGATCTCCTCAGCAAGGAAGTTCACAGACCACTGTACAGTCACGAAGTTACGAGAGGATGTCGAGTCTGAGGTGAAAAGCCTTTTAAAGAGGGACAAGCCGACTTACAACGAGACGAGTGCGAACGATTGGTTTGACATGCTTCGAACCGGCAGGTGAACACTTTTGAGTTAACTTCGTGGTATTTTTCACAAAACAAATCTCAAAGTACAACTGCTGTTTCAGGCTGGACAACGATCTGTTCTTGTTCGACAACAAGCCTCCAGCCTCCCACACAGCTTGCAGGATGACGGAGGACGAGATTGCCAAGAAGAAGTCAATGCTGGTCGGGAAGTTCAAGAAGGCAGCTAAGTGGAAGGACCTCAGTAAGACCGTTCTGTCACCAACTCCATCCAACGTGAGCAACTTGGTTTCTGGAACCAACGTCGAGGATGAGGCCGATGACGCTGCTGACAAGAACGACGAAGAAGATGACGCTGACAAGAACGAAGACGAAGATGTTGGTGACAAGAACGACGACGACGAAGAGAACGACGACGACGAAGAGGCCGATCATGACATGGAGAGTCACAAGGGAGACGAAGACGAGCAGGAAGCAGAGTTTGAGGGAGAAGGAGAAGAGGCGCAGACACAGGATCAGCGCGCAGGGCTCTGGACTCCAGAGGGTGGTACTCCAGCTCAGACTCCCACAAAGTCTGACCCGACGGGCGGACGGACCCCACGGGATCCAGAGGAGCCTCGAAGAATCCGTGCGATGCTGGATGCCCCCTACAAGCCTGGCAGTGTAGAGCATCTTCTTGGCGGTGCGTTCCCCTCTTTTTTCTTTTGAAAGATGTTTAACACTTGACATTCGTGCAATCTGAAAGCTCGAGTGTAACTGTTTGTTTGACACACAGACACTCAGGAGCAAGAAGCGATGGTGGAGTTGGCAAGACACACGGTCAGAGTCGCTAGCAAAACGTTCAAGAAGTTGCGAACAAAGCTCCAGCTCAAACATGGCAACACCTGGGCGATGATGCCGAAGGCTGCAAAGAGAAAGTTAAAAGAGTCTCATCTGAATGTTTCGAATGCAAAGCTTCAACGCCAGAAGGTCTTCCAGTCCGTCAGAGAGGCAAGATTGATTGAGGAAAAGCTGCTTGAAAGCGAAGAAGCTGCTGCGAAAGAGGGAACAGAAGGTTCAGGCGCGAAAGACTCCTCAGAAGGTGAAGAAGATTGCGTCGTTGAAGGCGCTTCGGAGCAACAAGAAGACATGGAAGCCGAGCCTGAGGATCTTCTTCGACCTTTTTCTGGGAAGGAGGAGGTGCGGCTTTGTCGATCCCACCAAGAAACATGTTGTCAGGGTAGAAGACGAGCAAGATGGGGGAGTGGGGGAGTAGTCCATGTAAATATTGTTTTTTTACTGTACGATTTGAACAGTACCAAAAGACTTCGTCATCGATGACAAAGTGATGTGTTTTTGACTTGGATTGGTACGTTTAATGTGCCTGAGTAAACTGCCTGTCATTGATGCCGGTGACATTACTTTTCATCAATTACACGTGAAGAAATATGCACTCACTACCATCCTCGTCATCGATGACAAGGATATTTTCCAACTGTGAATCGACCTTCAAAAAACACATGGCCTCGCTGTTTTGTCATCGATGACAAGTCGTTTGTGAAAAGTAAATACAAGATTTAAAGATGGTTTTCCTTGCTTTGTTTTGCAGCGATGTTTTGGAGGAGAAGGTTTCGTCCTTGGAAGCACTTGGGATCCGAGTTTGGTTAAGCCTACCTCAGACTACGGTTACACTGAGTTTACTCTGCGTAACGCCATTGACCGCGACGGAAACTTGTGGGCCAGTCAAGAAGGGGACGTGCCTACGGAGCTGATGAAGTTCATGGCCGAGAACCCTCTGGAAACTCTGGAGGAGGGATTCTTTGTCACTAAGCTGTACGTGGACGTGCCTGGAACAGGGACGGCCAAGGTCCCCCCTACTCGCGTGTACTTTCAGGGACACCTGGAGAACTTCGGCACACGGGCAAACAAGGAGCTGGCTTGGGTGCTACAGAGCGAGATTCTCACGGGCACCGGCATCCCAGCCGTTACTGTGGCCAACTGTGACTGCATGGACAACACCAAGAAGTTGTTGACTGAGTACTTCAACGGAGTGGGCATTGCGGCTGTTATTTCCGATGTTCCCTGGGGTAAAGAGGCCGATGCTGGGTACAACACAACGATTGACTGGAAGGCTTTCATCCCGAACGTGTGCACGGCCATCTCAGACCACTCTTCCTCTCTGTCTGCAGAGGTGAAGACGATTGATCTGGCTGCGGTGCCCAAGACGAAGAACATGAATGGCGAAACTATTTTATGCTTCATCGGGTCCTTGGAAGTTCTGTTGGACATTCACCGTGAGGGAGAGCCGTTTCAGTTCAGTGGGTACAGCAATCTACCTGGTAAGTTGTATTCACATTGTTTTGAGAAGATGTGCCTTCGGTAAGGAAAACAAGAGTTGACTTTTGTTGTTAAACAGGTTTCATCACGCAGACGCGCATGATGAAGAAGAAGTACCGCATGAACAGCCCAATCTCTTCCGGGCACTACTACACCTGTCTGTCAAAGAGGCCATCGCAGGTGGTGATGGACTGGCGGGAACAATACTTGGTCCAAAGTCCCTACGTGAAAGAGCTGGGTGTAGATGTGCTGACAACCACGTACACGGGCAATGTGCTTGGCCCAATCACGCACCAGGAACGAGAGCACATGTTGGGGCTTGTGCAAGACAAGCTTCTTGAAAAGATGGAGGAGTATGATCCTTCAGTAACCACTGAACTTCCTGAATACAAACGCAAGGCCTCGATGTTAACCGAATACATGAAGCAAGAGTTTGACCGTGTGGATGCTCCCTTTGCACCGCTGTACACTCAGGACACCTTCAAGCACAGGTGCCAGGAAACCGGTTGCACCACCTTTGGGGACCAGCAGGTTTGCCCCAAGAACGGGAAAACTCTCGTGAAGGGTCAGAAAAACCCGGCGATGATGACATTTTTGACCGGACGTTACACGAAGCAGATGGGGCAGTTGGTGGCCGACCCCTTCATGGGTTCTGGTAAGACCCGTGACTTGCTTAGTTTTATGCATTATGCAGCACTTACCTTGTAAGACAAATGTTAACTAAACTGAATATTTGGGGCAGGTTCAACTGGAGTTGGAGCACTCCGAGCCAAGCGTGCCTTTTTTGGGATTGAGAGTTGCACCACCAGCTTCTTCGGGGCTGTGTACCACCTTGCTCAGGCACTTGCTGAGATTACCAAGTCAGAGGAGGAATAGGCTAGTGAAATATGTTTGTTGGTGTGTATATTTGTCTATTTTGGCCCGTGAATGTAGCAGACTGGTTAAGTAAACAAGAATAATGGTAAGCCGGTGGCAGCGGTAAAGTGTAGTGAGTGTTCAAGCGTGGTAACAAAAAAATGTCCAGTGTGTCCCGCATGGTTTTCTGAAATAATTAAACCGGCAAAGAGTCTACTAGCTAGGAAGCGTGAAGTTATTAGTCTGCATAATTTAACAAGAATAATGCAAAAGTGCACGGCTGTGGTAAAGTGTTGCGCGTGTCCGTCCGTGAAAGTGTTGCGTCCGTGAAAGTATTGGTACGTAAAAGTACACCTGAAAAATGTCAAACCGGTGGCAGCGGTAAAGTGTTGTGCGTGTTCAAGTGTGGTCACACCAAATTTCCCGCATGGTTTTCAATATTTATGAAAACAGTCGAAAGACTACCAGTAAACTTGAAGATATTAATTAGAATAATGTTTTAAGAAAACAGGGAATTTAAGAAAACAGTCGGCTGACGGTATAGTTTTATTCGTAGGGAAGAAATACGGGATCTCAAATTTTTCTAAAATTACAGCTCTAAAATTCACAATTTCAAATGAATCTTTGGGGAACGGGAACCAAAATTTTGTTGATATTTTTGCCACAAATACCGTTTAATGAGGTTTCAAATTTTTGTGTATCCATAGTTTCACAGGGTAAAAATTAAAATTCCAACTTTTTAGAAACTTGAATTCTGGTTTTTCACCCTGTGATTTTTTCAATCCCCCAATACTCCAATCCCCCAATCCCCCAATCTATGATTGTTCCTTGACCGTGAGATATGAACGATTCGAGTATGCTTGGAAATGGCAATCGGTCATCTAAGTCTTTTGATTCAATCGAAACACTTACCCAATGGAATTGATTTTTGTTCACAATCTAGGATCGAACTATTAATCAAGCGTGTCACCACCAAGCATACCACCCTTGGTCCCCAAAGCGGAAATTTCACTGTCCTTCGCTCTCTACATTCACACTGCCGCGATTGAATCTTTTTCCCAAAATTCTTTTAAATAAGAGCACAAATGAGACCTTCCCATCATAGTTGTGCATTTGAACTGTGATTCAAAATCGGACCATGTTATATTTGTCGTTGCACGATATTCACGGAAGACCTGGTTATATAACTTTTCGACAGTATCCTTGCAATGATTACCGATGTAACAGTTCATTCCGGCGTAAGCTTTACTTACAGCTGTCAAAACATCGTACGTGTCTGGCCGAGATTTTATCCAATCTTTGAAAGCCAAGGTCCCGCTATGTTTATGAATATTCATGGCTGCCTGTGCGATACCGGTGAGACCAGTGAAAGCTTTGAGGTCATTTATTTTTTCACCTACTACCTCTTCAATAAACGACATTTTAGTGACACTTTTGGTTCTTTAATTTTGACGACCTTGTTACGACCGTTTGTATTTATAGTAGGCATGTTCCTGATTAGACATTTTAGTGCTCGGAGTGCCCCTGTGGACCACGTGCATGTAATGCGTTTTCCCAAAGGCGGTTGAAGCGCTTTTGTTGCGATCTGGCCGATCGCCGACCTGGTCGATCACCGCAACTGCTTTGGACGTGTCTCTTCCAGGTGGTTCTGTTGACCTGTATCCTAGTCAATGGACATGCTACCAATTGGAATTTCTTTCGCAGTTTCTATCAAATTTTCCATCAAGCACGCCATTTTCTTCCGTTTCGGTACTGCGATCTGAGCGCAATCGAGACCGTTCTATACCGTCAAAGCTAATCTTGGCAGGCCACGCCCTTCTCAAACAAACGAGAAGCGCAAGCATTCCACCACACTTTTATTGCCGACCGTTTTTTCGCTGAGGCTTAGTTCCGCACGATCGGTACCGCCCGTTCTGTTGTGCTTGGGCGGATACACGTCCACTTTGAATATCGTGTTTTGAGTCTCGTGGATCAGAAGCGCGTCTTCAAAGCGCGCGTTATGCTCGTGCTCGTTCGACTGGATGATAACGCTCACCGAGGAAGGGCCCTGAAGACACGCAACGCACAAAACCGTTATTAAGGCAGATTGGGGTTCGGGGTTGGACACGGATACGAACCTAATCGGTGGACTCACCTCGTAACTCAACTCAACCAATCTGTCATGCTCTTCGCGCTCCGAAAGAACCGCGGTCGTAGACACGAATGTCACATCAAGAAATCCGTCCCCGTTGATATCGACGACCCGCACCATCATGGGTTGCACTTCGTCCTTTTGAGCATTACCGGAATACAGGACCATGGTGTCGGTGTATGAGCGAGGGCCGTCGCATAAGTAAAGATGTATTTCGACCGTCGTGCTGTTCGGTTTTAGGGCCACCACCAAGTCGACGTCCCCATCTCCATCGACGTCTGCTCCTTGCACGTCCCACACAAAATTGTACCCGTAGCTGCCATCGACGCTCACGACTCCGTCCTTCCGACCCCTTACCTCGACCGTGTCGACCTTGGATGCGTTGGCGGTTCCATACAAGGCATACAATCCTCCGGTAAGATCGCACTCGTCGTCACAATCGAAGAAGGTGTTGTTGCCTTGGGTGCCTATAAGGACGTCCATGTGCCCATCTTGGTCTATGTCGTCAACAAACATCCCTCGTAACGTCAGGTTCTTTTCAAACAAATGCGCACCCATCGCGGCCCCTTCATCGTAATTCGTACTTGACACTCTGGTGAGGAAGTAATTCATGAACACGGCGACTCTGCTCTTTCTCCCGAACGAGTAATATTTTGCTGAAACAGCAAAAACATTCATAGGCTCTTTGTTCTCGGGCGCGGATTCGTTGTAGTGCGCGCCGTAATCGTAAAGTTTATGATAGGTATTCATTTCGGAACTTAGCGAATACGTGTTGTCCAGTGTATACTGGTTCGAATGAGTCGTGTAGGTCTCGTCGTACGTAACGAGACAAATATCTTCCGCATCGTAAAAGAGTAACCGCGACGCGTTCATCATCGTCACGACGTGGGTTATCGATATATCCACTGCCGTAGTTCCTGTATACATGTCTCCATGGTAGTTTGTTTCCACTTCGAAAGGATACGCAACGAGATTGTCCGATTCGCCTTCGCGAACGTAGTATACCGTGTCATGGCTGAGAGACACCTTGGACGGGTCGCTGACGTTTGCTACCGCAAGATGCATTTCATACGGGTAGCGAGGATTGTACAATGCGTACGCATACCGCAGCACTTCGCCTTGATTCTCCGTCATCGCGTCGTAAGTGATAAGATCCATTCTTAACGACGAGAGCGGCGGCGGCGGGCTCGCGACGTCATAAAGCGCCTCGGCGACGTTCGAGGAAGAATCTATCGAGTTTTGAAGGCAAGATATGATGGACGACAGTAAAGTGGTTCCTACAACAAAGATCAAGACCAGATGAATTACGCCGATTGTTATTAAAGTGAGATACATCTTACGGGGTTCACACACAACACGCCAAGAACACGTGCTTTCGACGGACGCGCGAGAGAGGTCACCAACAGGTGGGCACGGCGCTCGCATATATAGACCTTGCAGAAGAAAACTAGTATAACGTTCGATCCTTCGAAATGCACTGCTGCTACTGACGATGCAGCAGTAGCACGCTTTTTCGCGTACGTTTTTTACAAGCGACGCATTCGTTCGTCTATAAAGAGACATTTACTCCGCCGTAGCACCGTTCTTGGCACTCCTGAGATGTTTGAAAGATTCCTTGTGCAAAGAAAAGATTCCTTCCGATAACCCTCTTTGCATTTATCAACTCGTATTTTGATATCTTGACTGGGGCTCGATCGAAGTGCTGATACTTGGCAGCGAAACGGGTCTCCGAATGATGCTTTCCACAGCATCCGCGATGCTTCGTTTATTATCTACCACTTGTAGCATTTTCAGCAACGGGCACGTACTCCCATTCCGTGCAGATTTTTCTCCTTATGTCGGGCACGCGCTCCCATTTCGCGCATTTTTTCTTCTTCATCTCATATTCGTCCATTTCTTCATCACCGTTCAACAATTCCTTAACTGCTTCTTTTTCGTCGCTCTTAAACTGTTCAGCGATCTCCTCATGAGCGTCGATCCACTCGTATCCTCTTTCGAAATTCCAAACAAATACCACCGCCAGGGTGCGGCGTTGGCTCCCGTGGGTATAAGGTACGGCATGCGGTTGCCCAGCGAAAAAATAAGTACCATCACCCACATTATTGACGTTCTTACATTTGTAAAGCGATTTTGCAGATTTGTCTGAGGCTTTTAGCGTCGAAGTGGTGTTGCTTTCGCTCAAGCATACCACGATTCGGCGGAACCAACGATTGGATTCATCTGTGTGTATATGACCATGATTGTAAGCCGGATTATCCTCGACAAGTTGTCGATTTGAGGACGTATTTACTAATTCGACCGACTTTAATTCGCAGTTACAAATGTACAGATTTTTCATTTTCTCCGTCATTTTTATTGTCAGCCTTTGCAATCGATCGTATATCACCTGCATGAGCGCTTGTTCGAAAGGAAGCAGCTCTCTCGAAGTCCCATACAACTCGTCGCCATAACTCGTGTCATCGTCAAAATCTGGTTTGTATGAATTCACGATATCTGGAGATATAAATTCTTTGATGCAAATAAAGAGTGGTTCGATTTGGGGGGCCAGCACAACGTACGACATTGTCTGGAAGAGCGCAAGCCCGACGTATTAAATCGAATACTGCGTGCTGAGCATCAGCAAAGTGTTGCAACAAAAAAACGCCCTTTCGTAAATCACACAAACACACACATATTTATACATATGATTGAACTGGTTTTAGAATCTGTCGTGCTAACCGGATGGTTTGGGTTTATCGCCGACGATAAGCCGCCGCTAATCGGACCTGAAACACGAGTATCGTATATATACACACGGATCTCCGATAATCGACGTCGACATCATCATCTTTCATCTTCTCACTCCTGCGCACCACTTTAACTCGTACGCAAACAGGTCTGATGTTAATGCAAGGCAGAGGCGGGTTTCATCCCGCGCGTATAAGAAAATAAGCCTCCGGACCGACTAACTTGCGCGGGTCTTCTGCCATATACGGCGCGGAATCTGCGTACATCGCCCGTCCGCCTCGATTCTACGACATTGTCGCAACTCCTTAGGAGTCGATACGGGTGCCTGCATATTCACGCGCTCACATACGGGCAGGTGAACCCACACACCGACCGCCGGATGTTGGCCTTCCCCCAATTACTTTACGCGCATATACAACTCTTTAAAACGACGGGCCGTTGAGTTAACCCGACGCCAACCTCCAAAATAAGCGAACTTCGGATATCGGTACGAAGGTGCAATGCGAAACCTTCTTAGGTGTCAAAAAGATTCGAGACGAATCAAAACAAGCCGCGCGTTGCGCACGAGGCGTGTCGACGGAAGAAAGAAAATGCGTGACAAGGAAACATATCCGGCAACAAAAAGAAAGGAAGACGCGCGTATCGATGATCACCGCGAACATTTTGCGACCGTGTCGTTCGAGATGACGAGCGGTATGATAATATTGTCCAGCGAGCTGGAACGTAACGAGTGTACGCACGGGGCCTGCTTCCCGTTTTTTTGTGAACGAGCGAACCGTTCCGTCGTGGACACCTACATTCCTGTGTGCGAATTCATTGCGCAAGAAACAAAAATAATCGTGGCGCCCGTAAAGAATAACAAAGGTCATTTTGTAGCCGCATTCACTCGCCTCGATCGCACGACCGTCGTGAATGAATGCGTGTGTCTGAACGAGGACGAGCTGCGCGCCATCGGCGCGCTCGGCCTTCTTTCCGAAACCTTGAGAGACAAACGTGTGATACAAGAGTTGGAACGACACGATCGAGAAGCGGACGATTACTAATATTTCCGCTTACGCAGCACGACAGATCTCCGCGTTCGACCCTCCCCCAAATTCGTCGCCGAAACGAGCTTAAAAATCGCCTACCTCCGCGAAAACTGGTCACATATATGCAGGGAAAAACAAACCACGTATGTTTGGGTGTGCTGGCCTACACGGGGGGCGTCATCGATGCTTTGTATATATACCCGGAGCAACGCATTCAAAAGTTCGAGAGGCATGTCGTACAAGAGAACAGCTCTCGTCTCGTCGCTACTATACATGGGGTTCGCGGCGGAAGTATTGGAGATTTCATCCAAGGAGTACGAGACTAGGGTCACGTCGTCCCGGACGAAAGGATGGGCAAGGCTCTCTTCCAACAATTCTGCGGACGCCGTGGTCAACAGATTGCAACCGGATTGGTGGTACAACCCCGCCACCGAATACGCAAGCAAATACTCCGAGGACGACGCGCGAGTGTCGGATAAACC
Source organism: Cymbomonas tetramitiformis (assembly GCA_001247695.2). Lineage (NCBI taxonomy): Eukaryota > Viridiplantae > Chlorophyta > Pyramimonadophyceae > Pyramimonadales > Pyramimonadaceae > Cymbomonas > Cymbomonas tetramitiformis. The sequence goes on from LGRX02000340.1 coordinate 50,502, forward strand.
TTACGCGACATTCGACGAGGAGGAAGAGGAGATGCTAGTGTTTTCGCAAGGGAGCGACTCGTACGGTCCTCGCTTCGTCACGACAAACGTACCACCCTTTCGAGTCAGCTTTACGGTGTACAGAAACGAGACATGCGACGATCACTACGTCACTCTCACGAAAAACAGAAGCGGAACGCATTACACTCATCAAGCCTTACACGGTATTCGAGGAAACTGGAATTGTCGCTTCGTGCAACTGTTTGTCGAAAACGAAGACATATATCATCAAATGTCGGAGGAGTGCCTGTCCATCCCCATGCATCACGCGATGCAATTAACGGTCACAAGTTCGGACGCGGCGCTTTTGCACGAGGAATGCAACGTGTCCATGGAGTTACCGCACACCATGGGAATTGGACCGTTCTACGCGTTTGTGGGAGCAGACGACGATCACGGCAGGGGCGCGCGTTTCACATTGTTCAACATCACCGGTACACCTTTTCTCCCATTCTCGTGTGCATTTTTTGAATAGCCTATTTAGAGGTCCGTAAGGAAATCTGTGGTTGTTGTTTGTGCGCGAACAGGCAGTGACGATCTTAGCCCACCACCTCCATCACCCCCACCTTCATCCCCACCACCGTTGAATCCTCCGCCCTCGCCGCCTCCCCCAACACCGCCATTGCCACAAAGTCCTCCACCTCCCGCCTCTTCGAACTCCGTTTTTGAAAACTTCTTCAAAAAGGATCGCATTTTCGATGTTGTGGTTGGATCGTTGGCGACGATCGTGGTGTTGGTGTTGATCTTCGATTGTGCGGTGTACGGATTTACGACGAGAAGGCGCCCACGTTGAGGAAAGCCACAGTACCTTGGACTGCACCGTCGCAAAGGCGGCGCGTCATTTGATAAAGTAGACTGACGATAGACGGCAGCCTGATTTAGACAAGAACCTTATTACTCTCGGGCCACGTTTTAGCGAAACTCTCTTTCAACGTGGCACATTCCAAACCGCCGTCAGATCCGCACATGTCATACCAACGGAATTTTTCCCAACTTTGGAACTCCTCGTAATGTTCGCAGAACGGTACGATTACGTGATTGAATATTTTTTCGAGAAGAGCCTTACATCGCCCTTCGGAAGCTTTGTTCAGCCGACATAAGGTGGTTGAATATTCATTACTCAACGCCTTAAGCAGGGCGGCCCTGCGAACGACGGTATTGACCTGATCGGGACCGTCAACGTAATTAAACGGCGCGTCATTTTCCCGTATCCATCTTTTGAACGTTCTGCCCTCGTTGTAAAACGACGGGAAGCTCCGTAGCCGCCCTTCGATGGTTTGCAACTTCGTCTTTTGGGCTACGAACTCGTTAAAATCGCCAATTTTTTCTACCACTTGCCTACCCTTATGAGCGAGACTCATACGGAGAGTGTGTTGCTTTTCTATCGCGACAAACGACATTTCGACGAGTCCGGTCAAGGTGTCCTCGTAATAAAAAAAAACCGCGATACGAGTTAGTCAAGTTCCCGGCACCACTTCGGATCGGTCTTGCGATGTCAACTTTAAGTGGTTTCATATTTATATGCAGATTTGCTTACCGAACGCTTGGTTTTCAATGGACGCTATTTACATAGGCTAATCTTTACAAGAACTCGACTAAAGGCAGACCTCGCGATCCAGTCGCTCCGGCCATTTTTTTAGGATCTCTAATATTCCGTCCGGCGGATTTAAGGCGAATTTCACAGCACGAAAATAACGTTCGGACGGACGCATTCCGCTGCGAGGTCCGTATTTTTTACAGACTTGAAAACTGTCGACCAATTTTAGGTCCTCCGCGCTCAGATTTCGTTTACGGAGCTCGCGTATTTCCTCCTCGCTGACGCGCCCTTCCGATCGTTCCGCCAGAATCCGTTCAACGTCGTTGACGCGCGATCTGAAACGCGACAGCGTTTCCGTCACGGTAGCATGATAAGCGACCGTCTCCGTCGCCTTATCGCCCTTCCTGTTTTTTCGCGGGTGCACCACCTCTACCGCGGCTCGCATTCGCACAAGTCTCGCGCGCAACTGGAGATCCGTCTCGTCGTTGAGGTAAGGGTTCCCATCGTCGGCGGCTTCCAGAGCGAGCATCGCCTGCGTGCTACCATTCGGTGAGGAAGGCTTCCTCTTGGTGAGCACCTTTGAAAAAACCTGATCGAGACGACCGTTATTTTTGTTGTGCATACTTTTAAGGAGTTGGTCGGGGGCGTGGATGCCAATACGCGTTCTTGTCGGATCTTTGACACGTTCGATCGCAATCGAAACGAGAGGGCGTGCTATAGCTTGCAAAAACTATTCGAAAAGCATTCGTGCAAACGGAACCGGTGGAGCATGTCGTCCGAAAACAATCTTGCATGCGTAATTGGGCGCCACTCTTTGATACTTTGGGTTTTACCGCCGAATACCGAAGAGCAAAAAGCCCACGCGAAAATCGGGTGAAGGTACGTGAACAACACAAAAAACAAACAGGAAACTTTGCACAAACCACGAAAGAACATTCCAATTCACGAACAAATCGGTTTACCGACTCCCCCCCCTATTCGCGCGTGCGCCGATCGGGTAAGTAGCGGCACCAAGTTCGCGTTTACCCTCACGCGTCAGAATGGCGGACACCTTAAACGACATTTAAAAGTGGTTTGCGCGTGACAGTATATATACGTGCTCGTTTCGACTCCACGAACGCAACAATAAACTTGGAAAAGAAGCAGCCTTTCGATCTCGATGTACAATCCCGTCACCCCGCAAGCGCTCGCTATCGTCAACGGCGAGTTCGACTTGCCCGGTGTGCTCGACCGCGCGGAGTTTTACAAAAACAGACGCCATGGTCGCGAACCCCAAGAGTTGTACGAGAGCACCGGAGACCAAAGCGAGCTGTACAGCATGACGAAGCACGATCTGTGTTTTCGAGAAACTAGAAGCATAGCTAAAAGAACGCGGTCGGTTACCATGAACGACAATCTGTTGAAGGTGTTCTCCTCTTTCACAAAGTTGCCAAAGTGGATCGAAGGAAAGAACGTCTACGAGAACGACGATGTGGTTTTTGTGGGTGTCTCCCAAACACAAATGATGATGGACCGAGCAAAAAGTCAAAGCGCGGGCGTCGCCATAGCGACTGCGGGAAAACTCACCATAATGAACACGGGATCTCAGATTATATACCCAGGCGACACGGTCTGTTGGGACTTTCCCTTCCTGGCCGGCAACCACGACAAGATGAATCATTACGCCAAACGAGCTAAGTACAGCGACGGCAACCGATTGACGGCGGCCGTGGTACCCCTCGCGCACATGCGAAGCCAAATGAAGAAGCATTACGAGGCGATGAAAAGAGCGGACGGCGAGCTCTTGAGAGGGCGAGGAGGCGATTTGGCCTTTGACTACCCCTCCATTTACGCGGAGAAGAGAGCCATCGAGCGCATCATCGGCAAGGCCACGACGAGGGCTCTTGTCGATGAACCGTGCGCGCCTCTTCCCCACACTCGCGCCCTTTTCGATACCTAAACGCGTACCGACTATGCGACGATGCTTCCTTTTTTTGGGATAACAGGGACGGCAAAACGCGAGCACTCGCCTCTCGCATGTTACTGAATGTTGTCAACCGGGGTTGTTCGTGGATCGCGCGCAGGTTCGACATCCAGCTTCACTACGCGCACGGTTAATTGTTCGGTGCAGGTCGCGTGTTATATATATTTTTTCTAACACGATTCACCACCGTCGCCCGACGCAAACTTCGTGCACGCCTCCCACTTGCGATGGCATCGTCAACCGCCGAGGCTTCGCGAACCGACGATTGCGCGTATGCGCGTATCGAGAACGACACTCTACGGGAAGCGGGTTTGCAAAAAATCGCGCGGCTCGAGCGCGGTCTCATTTTGCTGGAGCAATACCTGAAGAATGTGGACGCCGACGCTCTCGAACACACGGCGACTTATGATGTGGAATCGCAAGACGCGCCCACCGAAAAACGCGATCCCACCTCCGATGCGTCGACAAGCAGTGTCCTAGGGCTTCATGCGTATACCGATCCTCCGCCAACAGCTATATCGTGAAACACGCAAACGGCGCGGCGTGCAAAGCGCGGCCGAATATGTGCTTACGAAGCGCTCATCTTTAGGGATGGAGGTTTGGGAGTGATTTGTAAACGGGACGTGACGTGAAGATGTCAGCACCGCCGAAATCACCGCCAATGCATGCACGACAGGACCAGCGCATGCCACCCAGATAGATGGGAACTTATGGCGGACGCATCAAACAATACTAGGCGACGATAGCTTACATTAAGAGGGGTGTCACACACAGCGCACATCACACGAATGCATAGCCACTTTTCTATCACTCTAAAGATCCGGCCCAGCGTATGGATAAATAATATGATTTATCAATGTAATTGTTTCCTGAGAATATATCTGGCACATACTACGGGTCAAAATTTCCGACCGCAGGCGACAGTTACCCACCCTTTGACCACTACTTTCTGTGGCTTTAATCGACACGAAAATATACTGCGTGATGCTTACGTCTAACTCTCGAAGGATCAAAAGTCCCTCCCGTGATATGCGTGCCGCCGCTGCTGGAGGCAGCGACTATTTTGCTGGATTTGGCACGCCGACAGTGTCATCATCATCTGTGTCATCACCGATACGGAGTGGATCACCGATCCGCAGAATTAGGATGTGACAGTGATGTTATAATCGACATAAAGAGTGCGGGCGTCGCTTCCACGAAATCCACGTACCGACGGGAACTTTTTTAGCATCCGTCGCATCGCAGAAAAGCGAACCGTGCTCATTCGAACCTTCTCTTTTTACGCCCGATGCGGCGCGTGCCCACCGGTAAGCTTTCGTTGAAGTGCGCCCATTCCCGCGTCGTAAGAATCGAGTCCAATTCGTTCTGCGATTCAGACAAAGACGACGATTCCTCCAAGAGACCCGGAATCGGATCATCGCAAACCGTACGTCGCTTCGTGCCCTCCGCGCCCAACGCCATCTCGTTCAGGCGAATGGCGTACTTCCGAGCGAGCGCGTCGTTACCGGCGATCGAGAAGCACGTCAAATAGCGCGCTTGCAGCTCGTCGCCGATATCAATCGAGGGTAGATGCGAACTTCCCGCGCGACATACCAGATCGAACATGTGTACCCAATCGTTGCGTATGGCGTGAATAGCGAGATCGTAGAGGTTGCTGTCGCCCACTTTGACGTCTTCCAACGAGTTTGCGACCGCCGGTGTCGAAACGCGCGACAGTACGAGTTTCATTACACTCAAACTACGTTCCGAACAGGAAAAGTGTCTCAGGGTGTCTTGCGTGAACTTCCGTAGACACGTTCCGTGTTCCCCGTCGAGCTCGGAAAGAACGGTCGGCGACTGCAGTTGAACGACGGCTCGGGTCAAGTCACCGAGAGACCCTTTTTTTCGTTTCGTGTCTGATCCGGCGCAGAAGCGAATCGGCATCCGACCCACTAAGAACACCGCCAGTTTTATGAACCATTCGCAAGGTTCGGTCGCAAAGGTTTTCAAACTGGTTCGATATCTGCGAAACAACTCCACTATCGTGGTGACCATTACCGGCTCGGCATGCCTTCTGGACAGCTCCGCCAAAATCTTCAGAGACGCTTCCTCGTCTAGAGCGTATCCAAAGAATTTCAAAGGATTCTCATTTTCGATCGTTCGAAACGACAAGTTCTCCAGGTAGACGCGACATGCTCGCGGCGAGAAGTGCAGATGATGCACGCATCGCAAGAGAGCGGTGGATTGCACCACATCGCACGACAGCAGTCTCGATTCCAGTCGATCCGGGGTGTCTTGGAACTGCTGTTGTAGCCACATCCAGTTATCGGGGCAGAGATCCGCTCCGGAGCGGATAAGATTGTGAACAAAGGAGGCATGCAATCCGAATTTCATCTCACGAATAAGACTCGCTATGTCGAATCTGCGGCGAATACCGATCACGGCGTGAAATGTTTCGGAGGAAACCAACGTGTTGATGCATCGCAAAAAAAGCTTGACGACTTCGCACGACCGCGTCCGCGCGACGACGTTCGCGAGGTTGAAGGTCACCTTTGCTCGGGAGTAATACGTGCCCAAAAACTGGCACAACGGCCTGCACTCCTCCGGCTCGACGGTGCGCCAACGATAGGTCGAGAGGACGTTCAACAGAACCTCTTCGGTCGAAGAATCCCTGGCGTATCCTGCGTCGCCGAAATGCAACACAGCCCATTATGGGGCAGGTTGTTTCCCAATCGTCATTTTTTTGCAACGAAACACAACCCGTTCGTGTCGTGCGAGTCGTACCTTCTCTCATCAAAAACTCGACTACCGGTAACGCGTGCGGCGTCTTCCTAGACACGTTCAGCAGCAGGCGATCGGCGATCGGCATGGCGGCGATCGTACGCGTACATTCGAATTTCATGTGCAGGTAAGATAGGATCTCGATATTGGAATACACGTGAGACGAAATCCATACCGCGTACGCCACCAATCTTGTCACGAACCGCTGAGCGTCGCGCCGATCGCGCATTGTGGAAGCTAGGTATATTGGATGGGAATGGAGGTGCCGCATCAGGGCCAACGAGTTTACAGCTTTCGTGCATGCCACTTCCGTGACGGCGTACTCCATAGCCTTAGTCCTCTTGAAAAAACCGTGCATCGCACCCATCGCCCCCTCTTCGGCGACACGCGTGGCGAGTTCGAGCACTCCGTTTAAGAGCGTCGTCAAATCCAACTCCGAGGCAATCACCACGCTGTGATAGATATCGGAAGTCAATTTTAGTCTCGCCCAGGTTGGAATCAAAGGAGTCAGCAAGCCCCACCGAATCGCGTCCCAGTTTGCGGAAGCGAGCAAACACTTCCCCAGACTGCCCGCTGCGTACCGAGCCGTTCTTTCTTTGGTCGGTGGTTCGATCTCGCCGTAAGACACGCCCGCAAAAACGGCCCTCCGCAGGAGAGGCAGTTGAGATGCGATGAGCTTATTGGAAAAAATCACCGGAATTTTGTCGATATTATAGATGTAGCACAAAAGTGCGCGGAAGCTTTTGTTTACCCACAACACGGGGACTATCTCGTCGGAATTGAAATGCGGTGCGATTATCTTGACGAAAATCGAGTAGCCCAACGTGCCAAACAAGCCGAGATCGCTCATACTTCCTTCGTCGCGGCGCCTCTCTTTGAACTATGCTTGTCTAAAGGCGATTCTTTTGGGTACCGATTCACCCACTTTTGTCCTGATTTACAAGATGCGACAGGGACGAAAGATTCGAGAATTGGGCGCCAAAACGGGAGTACGCGTTTCCCATTCTTTACAAAAGCTCAAAGTGTACGGAGGCGACGTGTGGCCACGCGTCACAGATTCGATCGCTTTTGAGTGGGAACATTCTCCGTGGGTGTGAACGCCGGCGCTCGTGAAGATTTGATGGAGATCGTTGTTTTTTCGCGTGTTTTGCGCTAAGTCTCGCCCGGGCGAGTCTTGCTTTTTCTATCGCATCGAACGGACGGTCAGTCCCAGCATCGAAGAGACATCGACATGAATTCCCGTCTTGTGAACCTCGTCGTGGACTCCCGCGAACCTCGCACTATGCGCGACGCCCTCGTGCAGGAAAAGGTAGTCCACACCGTGTCCACGCTGGACACCGCCGATTTTCACTTCATTCACGAGGGCACTCTTCTGGCGACCGTTGAACGCAAAACTTGGTCGGATCTAGAGAGCGCTCGCATAACCGGGAGATTCGAAGATCAACTCAATCGAGCTTTGGCGCACGCTTGCCAAACGGGAGCGATGCATTTCCTTCTGGTAGAGGAGCCTGTCGTGAGATCGGACGAGCGGTTACGAGCAGAACCCACAAACAAAGGCTTGATGGCAGCATCCGCCATCAACAGATGCATGCTCCAACGAGGGGTGAGCGTTTTGCGAACCTGCGACACCAAAGATACCGCTCGACTTCTCGCGTGGATCAAGCGAAAATGTGAACGCGAACATTTACTGACAGAACGAGAAACGACGGAGCCTTACGGCTCGCGCGCCTTAGATACGAGACGCAATTCTTACAGCGGAGGCGTTGTTCATGCCAAAAAGAGAAAAAATCAGGACAATCCAGAAGCATGTTGGATAAACATGCTCACCGTCATCCCGGGTATGTCGGAAAATGTCGCTCGTTCCATCAAAGATGTTTTCGCAGATGCGGCCGAACTCATAGCGATGGCCAAAAAGCGTAAGCAAGATCACCCGACGATAACGTCTATCGTCAAGCACGCCACGGTCTTGGTGGCGGATGTGAAAGTGGGTGGATCCAAACGGCGTGTTGGCCCCGCCTTAGCCGGGCGTGTGACCTCGTGCTTGATGGGTTCGCTCGACACCCAATAACACAAGAGAGACCGCACAACGTCTACCCGTAACGATCGATCGGTTTGCTCAAATCGTACAGGTGGAGAAATAATCCGATTTATCAATGTAATTGTTTCCCGAGAATATATCTGGCACATGCTATCGGTCAAAATTTCCGACCGCAGGCGACAGTTACCCACCTTTTGATAAGTACTTTCTGTGGCTTTAATCGACACGAAAATATACCGCGTGATGTTTACGTCTAACTCTCGAAGGATTTTGACGAAAAGCGCGGTCGTTTTATTCAACTTAGGGCGTTTTTGCGTGGCTATTCCGTCGATATTTTCGCACTCGGTTTGGCGCATCATTCTTGTGGGTTCGTTCAAAGCATGTTTGTTCTCATCGGAGATCGTGCAGCTGCTACTTAGAAGGAGCAAGGAATCTCGCTAGCGCAAAAAGCTGCTCCTGATTAATCGCGTGATGCCTACCTCGACGTTCGTTTAAAAAACTCATTGCAACTTCTTTAAGGTACCTTTGCGCGACGTCAGGAGGCAGGTTTACGGCTGCAAGGTAGGGTTGTAAGAAGGACATCGCAAGCGTAAACACTGAGGTAACTTCCATTGTCGTTTTCGCTGGTAAGTTCGCTAAGAATTCGAAGAGTCGTTTTTCTTCTTTACTTGCAGGCTTTAAAACGGCCTCCGCATCGGCCTTGCATTCGGGATCAGTAAATTGTAATGCAACGCGTTGGGTGCTGGTGCCATTACCTGCATCGCTTGTATTAGACTTTGGTGTCCGACCAGGTAACTCGAATGCTTGCTCTAATGCGGTCGCGATGGCGTGGGGAGGCAAAAGCGGAACGGAAGTATTGAGGGCCAATGAGTACGGGGACGGTGTGTTTTTCAAGGTTTTGAGGGCGATGCCGGTTGAAGGCTCGGTATCCCACGCGAAAGGTGGGAACAAGGACGGTGTATTTTTCCAGGTATCGAGGGCGGTGCCGGTTGAAGAGTTCCTCGACGGGTCAAATGGGAACGAGGACGGTACAGCAGCATGCGCCCGATGGAAGTGTTGAATGCTTTGAACAACACTGAACGCTATCGGGAGCTTGAACTCTATCTGCGTTTGGTTTTCTTGTGCGATAATCGAATAACAAACGACTATCAAATGCACAATCGCCAAATTTGTTTTTACTTTCCTCCAGGGCAACCTCCATATCTTTTCCAAAAGCGCTTTCCATCCTTCTTTCAGCAAGTCGCCAGGTTTTTTAATTTCGGAACGCTCGGCAACGGGTGTAACTGCCGGATTTGACACGGGGGTTTCTTTATCTTTTCCTGCCGCTAACTCCTTAACGCAAATCAGCGAACGTTGCACAACCTCAGCACTCCTTAACTCTTCGTGTTTAACCCATTTTGAGTTTGCCTTGGGGACCAATTCATGCACACTGACCTCGTACTTCCGCAATAAGACAACTATTTCTTGCTCTGAAGGAATATCGTTCAGGTTTATCACGTCCTGACAGAAGGCAAGCTCTCTGCTACTTGCCGGCGTCTGCCCGTGCTTGTCGCACGCATTTTCAAATTTCCTCGCCACCAACCGGCTTATGATTTTTACACAGTGTTCATACTTGGGCGCCTTCCTGGTTGTAACATATTCGTCGAGGAGGCTTTCGAGCGCACCGCTATCAGTTATGTCTTCTCCAACCTCTTGCCGCCACGCACTAGCGACCTTGCGATACCCCTCGTCCGTGCGGTCCGTTTGCAACATTTTTTCGAACAGCATGTCGAGGGATTCGCTCAAACCACGGTCTAAACATTCTTTGATGCTTTCTACGCCATGTTTTGCAGTTTTTTTCATAACATCGGACACCCGTTTGCTGCTGGATTCTATGACTTCTCCAACAAAGTTTATTCCCTTCCCGACAAGTTCTGACTTTATCATGCACTCTTCTATTTCTTGTAGGCGTTCCTCGTTACCCATACCGAGATCTTTTGCCTGCTTCATCAGGCGTTGTATTTCGCGCGCCCTAAATTCGGAGGCAGAGGACGATTCGTCTTCGGCGTTATTTGCCTCCTCCTCCATTTCAAAGGACGATAACTCTTCGAGGGCAGCAAGGCCGTGCAATATTCGGTTGCCACCGATTTGACACTTTAAACGGCCGGAATATGTATATATGCGGCGTTCGAAGTGCACATATATCGGCGATGTGTATTTATATTCAAACCCGCACGATCCTCGCAAAACACAACGCGGCCTCCTTTTGTAACACGATAAGTGCTTTACACCTTAGAACTTGCGGCGACGATCGAAAGGGCGCGCCTTTCTTTGAATGGGCGCAGCGATGCACAAGCGAGTCCACAAGCGAATGGCGCCAATCGAGGAATGCGAAAAAGAAGAAGCACGTTTCGACGATGACCGGTCGAAACGAAGACGCATCGAGAAGGGCGATCCCAGCGGACGCTCGGTCTCGCTGGTGGACGTGCTTCGTATCTTGTACGACCACCGACTGGACGGTGACCGTTTGTTGAGCAACATCGACATCTACTGCATATGCACGTGCTCCTCCCAATTAAAAGACGCACTCAGCGACAAGCCCCCTGTCCGTTTGTCCATAAAGGACGCGTGCCGTTCTTTAAACGCCCTGTGCCATTCTACACAATCCGAGAAAGCGCAGCTTGAGCTTGATCGGCTTGTGTATTTAAACTGCGACAACGATATTATGTGCGAAACGTTCGTCGCGGATGACGTGCATCCGAGTCTTTGGTGCGCGTCGATGCCAGTATCGATCACGGCCTTTCGAAAGGTTGTCCGGGAGGGAAAATTTGAAATGTTTCGGGAGTTGCTCACAAACAAAACCTTCGATCGTAAGCAGCGATTGGACGTGACGTATATGACGGATGCCGTGATGTCTGGGAACATCGCCCTAACAAGCTATATGACCCGTAAAGCGTGGAAATATAACCCGGAGGACATCGGTCGTTGCGTGATACCCAACACGAACATGCTGAAGTGGGTGATAGATAATTTGTTATACGAAGACGACGAGCGCTCCTTTTCCTGCGCGGTGAACTGCAATGGTCTCTTGGGAAATCTTGACGCCTTACGGGAGCTGCATCAAATCGCGGTACACCGGGGCTCCGAACGAATATTCTTTTGCAACCCTTCCATCCGAATCGTGCAACTGGCCGCTACAGGAAACCACACACACGTTCTGGAGTGGTTGACCACCGACACCGAGTACGACATCGACACGGACCCTCTCGTGCTGTTCGAAGCTTTCCACATCGCAATCAGAAGAGGCCACGTCTCCTTCGTGCAAGAGCTCCATTCACGCGTTCCCTCCTTTTTCACGTCCAATCCGTCCGCCGTGAAAAGTATGCGCGATCAAACGACGCACTCGGATATGCTTGCGTGCTTGCAACATATTTGCCAGCTTCCTTAAGAGGCGGTTTTTCCAAGGGTGGAATATTGCGGGCAACGGTACACCCACTCGTGGCGGAACGTGTGAACCGTGCGCGATGAGGCGAGCGCGAAAGCGTCCGCCAGAACGGACTCAAAATTCGTGCTCCTCACAACTGCCGGGGGAAACACCCTTTGCGCTTACGAGTTTATAGAGAGGCGCTTTCGGTAGGTGCAAGAATTTTGTGGAGACGACACAATATGCTTGTCACGTGTTAACGATGAAATCTTCAGAGGCGCACCGCCATAGCAGCTCTACACTTTTCCACGTATTACAAAATAATCACAAACACGCCTTTTAATTCTCCGTTCGTACTTTGGACCGTGCTTACAAAGACCGCTTAGACCGCTTTCTCGTATCGCACTTGTTCATCGTTCACGATTGCCACCTTTGACAATTTCCAGGTCATAATATCATCCGTACCGTGTGTTTGTACATCCACGGTCTGTTTGTCATAATCGAGCGCCTTAACGGTTCCAAAGAGCTCTTCGTTTTTTGCATCTACCAGCTTAACGGTTTCCCCCACGAGCACGGTGTATTTCTTGCTGGCGAGGTAGCTCCTAAAGTCGTTTTGTTGAAACAAGTTCGAAAGAATGCTCATAAAAACGCGGCCGTGATGAGTTCGATTGTCCACGTTCCCCTTCCAAATACCTACATCGGTATTGCTCAATTCCGGGCAGAAGAGGTCCACTATGATATGCACAAGTTCGTGCTCCAGCAGTGTCATTATGCATCTCAGGTACGTGCGACACCCGGCGATGTTTTCGTTGACCGTTTTACCGAGAGCGCCCGTCAGCGCCTCGTGCAATCCCTGAAGGAAAAATGCGGCAGAAAATCAGTCTCCGAGTCTCGTACGTATAGCACGTCCCGCCCTAACTCGGAGAACGCTACGAACCTTGCAGGAAAATTCCACCAGTATACACGTCGGGTCTTTGAACGCATTAGGCTGCATCGTGGCGAGGGCGTTGGTGTACATGTTGTTCCACTTGAACTTGATTTCCACATCAAAAAATCCACGAAGTTTTTGTAGAAGCTCGGACTTGAAGAAATGCTGATCGTACCGCTTCAGCATGTACGTCAAAACGTCTTCGGTGAACACGCCACACAACATCTTAGGGGATTCGAAGCTTTTAGGACTTTGAGAGTTCTGGTAATGGATCAAGTCGGGGAACTCTTTGTAGATCTCCCCTTCGATTATATCCCTTTTTTCCTCGACTTGCTCCCTCGTATACACGACATCGCTGTAGCACGTCTGACATAAACGCATACGCTCGGCTACGAGCTTCCCCCTAGTGATTGTCATGTTTACCTTTGGCGAGAAAGACAAGTGCGGTGTGTACACTCACAACGAAGTATTTATATAACACGTGCGCGCGTTTCCATTTTTTTTACGAATGGTCGAATGGTGCCGGAGTTTGGTGTAGCTTTGGGGCAGTGAGATTGGGGTCATCTCCGATACAGTTACAGTAAACGCTCGATTTTAAGAAGACAGGAAGTTTCAGCCTAGCCAATTTCTTATTTATACGAAGATCTTAAATACGGAGTGCTACGTGTTAAATATTGCGAAGAAATAAAAAAAGCTGGCTACCTTCTTATTGGCGGGGTTTGTTATTACCGAGTGATTACGGTATACCGCATGTTTTAGGAAACGCGAGTTGGGGGTCGGCCCAGCCATTCTCTTATTTTCAGAACGTTCTTAAATATGAAGTGTCATACGTCAAATACTGTGGACAATGCCTAAAAGCCGGCTGGTTCCTTAACCTAGCATTCCTTTACATGCAAGGCATCGCGGTATCGAGCTACCAGCGTACAAATATAAAACAGTATCAACCCTGCAAGCGCAACTCTTAAAATGGCTTTTCGGCAGGTGCGGGGATTTCCTGGATGCGATAGCTCCACTCTTTACATCGGTCGTAATATTGTTGCTACGTGTTAGGACCGTGTTTTGCAAGTTCCCACTGCCCAAGCAGGTCTACAAATGCACACCCCTTACGTGAGCGATCTTTTAAACCGCGTTGAGGTGTGACATCACGGCGCCCACGCGTAGAACATGGCAAGCTCCCTCCTACGGAAGCCACACGACCTGAGAAGGTTGCCTCGTTTACTCGGTTCGCCTAAGCGAAAGGCCCACTTCGCGCGCTCCGCTAACTCTCTTGCGCGACCATGGTCGTCAATATGTGGATCTTCACGTTGATGTACATCACCATGTACTGCACGAACGTCCGAAGGTTCAACACCACCATCACCCCAGCCACCCCCGTGCCCACGAGCAGGGAGGAGGCCGTGGCCGCGGCGGTCATCGCGATGAAGACCACGGTGACGGCGGGAACGAAATTGAGAATCGTTCGCAGTTGGCAGGCATCGAAAACGTCGATCATGTCGTCCACGTTATCGTGCCCGTTCTCTTCTGCCGTGCGAGGTGTGTCGTACTCGTCGTAGTAGCGGAAGTACTCCTGAAACGATTCGCACAACCACGCCGTACGCCTGTCTGCGCATACGTCGTTCATCGAGGAGGGATGGTGGCGGCGCCATAAGTAAAACGCGTTTCGGATGCCATCGCGAAATCCGTAGGGATCGGCGGAACAATCTACGGTGCCGTACAGACGGTCGTTCTCGAGATTTCTCGTGGCCCAACTCGAGGGCCACTCCAAGTGCCTGGGCAGCAAATATCGTTCCAAGTCGTGCGCGAGGTCGTCCGCCAGGCACGTGGGCACGGCGGGATAAAATGCGAGTTCCCATCCGTATGAGGTGCGAAGCGCCAGATGCGTCGCTATCAAAACCGCGGCGCCGCCTATCATCGAGGTTTCGACGCTCTGCATCCCAAACACGATTTTGAAAAACACGATTCCGACGAGCGCCAGCGAGACGTTCGCCAGCATCGTGCACAAGAAGGGAAAGGTGTCGTCTCTGCCTTCGCACGCGATGAGCTCGTTGTACCGTGGAGAACGATTCGTGGTAGAAGCGACATGTCTCAGCAGCTCGTACTCGTGGCCTCGGGACGATACGTTGGCAACGGTACGCAGGATGGGGCTCGGCATGGGAGTGCACGGAAGCTCCTCGCCTGCTTGCACGGATCGACAATCCCACCAACCGCCGTTGTCGTACACGAAATCGGGCAGTTCGGTGTACCCTCGGAGCGAGAAGAACGATCTTTTAGGCGCGATACACCTTTCATCTTCCAAACATTTGTCGAGCTCGTCCGCGTCGACATAGCTAGAGCACACGCATCGGTAGGCCGAACGTCTGACGGTTGCGTTGTCGAAGAAATTGTCTTCGTGTATGTCTAAACGAAGGATGACGCAACGGCGTTCGATGTCCTCTGCGCTTATCCGGTTAACGTCCGCTCTGGTCAAGGACGCGTCTCGCATTATACGATGCAGCGGTATCGGGTAGTCGACTCCCGCTCGCAGAAGTCCGTAGGCGCGCTGCTTGGCCAGATCGAATCGAAAGGACGTCACACCGAACGGGACTTTGTACCAGTTCAAGCGAAGGTCGTCGTGGGGTCCGTATCCCAGCTCTCTCCATCGTGTCGCGTGCTCGGCTCCAAACACCAGAGATCTCGTCTGCTCGTCGCCGCACCATCCGCCGACGTTCGTCTGAACGGACTCCTGAGCAGCCTCTCGTATTTCGCACATTCCCATCAAGATGTGCGCAGGAACCAAACCGATTTCCTCGTAAAAGTCCGTCGTCCACCACGACGCGTCGGGTTCGCTTTCTTTGTAAAGAAAAAAATCGACCAGCTCGTAATTCGAACGATAGTTTAGCGGAAGATCGGATATAACGGCGCCGCTCCCGTCCCTTTGCGAGAAATCGTACGTTCTCCAATGTTCGTACCACGAACGGAAGTACTCGCGTTCGCCCGTGTCGGTGCGCCAGGTGCTTCTCTTCCTGGGCCAATTGCCGATCGGATATCTGAAATGTTGCATTCCGAAGCGCACGTTGCCTTTGGGAAGCAACTCGGAATTCAGAAGGCGCGAGTCGGACGGATACCAGAGACCCTCGAACTCGGTGTCGTAAAAGGATATTTCGTCGATACTGCGAACCTCGATGTCACCCTCTCGCGCCTTGTCCTGCCACACTTCGTTGACGAGAACGTCCGTGACATCGGTGTCGAAATCGAAGTCGATGGACAGCCCGTCGAAGACGAGTTCCGTCAAACACACGAAAAAGGTGGTCGGCGTTATGTTGGTACAGTCCGACACGCGCGACCGGTTCGAAACCCGCGTGTGCGTAATATCGTATCGCTTGTCGGTCTCCGCTCTCCGAAAAGTGTCCGAAAGACTGAGCACGGATCGAATGTCCAACAGATATTCCTGATAGATGATAGTAAACACTCCTCGACCATCCGTCGTCCGACGATTGTTGTAGGGGTCCGTGTTGCAAAAGCGAATCCCGTCGTCCGAGGCGTCGTCGGGGTGGATGAGGCGCAACGTCTTGAGGTACGTGCAAAGACTTCGTTGAAACGTGTGGGTCTTTGGGTACTCCGCATCCCCGGAGGACGCGAACCGGTAGTACGAGGTGGCGAAGGTCGTCACGTTGCGAATGAGATCCGTCACCTCCTCGTAAACGTCGCAGGATTCCGATCGCGAGTTGGACAGCTGCGATTCTTCGAGGCTCGACGACGACTGAAGCAGGCGCCGAGAGGTGGCCACCGCCGACGCGTAGGGCCGACGGGGGCGGGGACCGGCCAGCCCCTCGGCTCGCACCGCCGTCACGCGACCGAGGGGCGAGTGCTCACCCGCCGACGAGGCCGCGCTGTCGTCGGCCGAACTCGAAACCTCCGACTCGTCCTGGTGAGCGCGATCGGTGATGTTCTTTCGGACGTTATCGTGCTCGACGTGCCACGTTTGATCGTACTGCAATCTGTAATAATGCTCCACGCCTCGTTGCAAATCCGGGCCCTCCACGGGGTGAACGGCTTTCAGATACGTCGACCGTATCGCTCGGACGATTTTTGCGGCTTCCCACGCGACGGGGACCGCGTGCGCGCCCAGGCGTTGCACGCTCTCCTTTATGCGAGACTTGGAAACGTGTCGAAGGACCACGCCGCCGTTGTTGACGGCGCGAGCGTATTTCTCGCGCACGCTGTCCGCCAGCGACGCGATCTGCTCGCTCGAAGTCAGATTGTAGATCGTCGAGCTCCGCTCGATGGCTTGAAGCAGGTTGCGACTGGTGTTCGTGACGGCGTCTAGTATCGAACGGTACATCGGTCCTACCGAATCGCCCACACGTTCGCGCACGTCCAGATAAAGCGCCGGATCCACCCCGCTACGCTCCAGCGCCGACAGAACGCGAGTGCGATTCCGCGCGTCTTCGTCGGACATGCCGATCTCCCGGACGTAAATTCCCGTTACCATCTCTCTTAACAGATCGAGCCAACGAAGTTGGTTGTAAACGATGTCCACCGGTAAGGTGGTGAGGTTCAGCGCGGTGCGCGCTCGAAGACCCATCACGCGCATCTCGATGCACCGGTCCACGTTGACGCGATCGCTCAAAGACGCCTCCGACATGTCCAATCGGGGATTGCTTCGCACCAGCTCGCGGAACAGTTTGTCGCAAAGGGAGTCCCCCGTCCACATCTCGAGGTTCGCCAAGAACGCGAGCGTCACGTTCTGCCACTTCTCGACAGTGACGTCTCGCCCCGTGTCGCGGACGATGTCCGTTATGTGACGACCGCACGCGCAATGTCCCAATCGGCTGTCGCAACGGCGCTCCGCCTCGGTCCAGGAGAAGGTGTCCCTCTCGCAGCTTGCGCACAGCACGGGTGTCTGGTCTCCGTACGTCACTTGAGAACAGATCGCCTCCGGGACCGCGCAGTCCGCGTGCACGCTGCAAAGAGAGGCGTAGGCGTCGCTTTCGTCGCGAAACACGGAAAAGATGTGCCGCATCGACTCCAAAGATAGGGAGGTGTCGTTGTTCCACCGAGTCGCGCTGAGGTTCGAGGAGGCGCTCGTCTCCCATTCGCTGTCTACGGGGGTCGCGGCGTGGTGCCGGGTCCGGTTTTCGTCGCTCGTGTCGTTACGTGCGCGGCTACCCTCCCGGACTGTTTCGGCGTGCGTGTCGTTGTTCGAGGTCCTCGCCATCCACTCGTCCTCGTCCTCGCCCAACAGCCTTCGACGCAATCGACGCCTTCGCTTGGATTCCGCGTCCTCGTCATCGGCGCTTTGTATGACGCTCGCGGTGTAGCCGTTCGTGTCGACGGAAATGTCCAGCGTGCTCGTGGATTCCCCGTGGGCTACTCCGTCCATGTACACCGCCCTCAGATTGAGGTCGCAAGTGCAGAACTCGGTGTTGGGTATATCCTCGGGCTGCATAGCGAGGGAGCTGTACAGGTTGAGGCTGGAGTGGGTGCTGTAGTTGAGCGACACCTTGTGAAAGAGCAAGTTGTTGTCGTTCATCACGGAGGAGTCGCAGTAATTGCGACACAGCACCGGTCCGAAGACCTCGAGGTCCTCGAGACACCGAGTGAGCGTCTGCGGCTCCGCGCTCTCGATGCCGCTGTTGTCCATGCGATTGTTGTACATGCAGAACTCCGCCTGTCGCACGTAACACACGCTGTTGTAGTGAGACCCGCTAGGGGTCAAAGCGCGGGCCCCGTCGCTCGGGCAGCTTCCGCACCGCGTGGACGCGTCCCCGTCGTGGCGTGCGTATATCGTCACGTTGCCCATCTGACTGAGCGTCATCGAGGGCTGGCACTCCAGTCCCAGAGTCAGCGAAGGCAGGACCCCGCACTGGCAGAACCCGCTCGCCCCGCAGAACACTCCGCCGCGGCAGCGCTCGCAGACGCACGGCTGGCCGTAGTACTCGTTCTTCACGGTGCGCCTTCCGAGGCACTTTCCGGGCGAGGCGCGCAAGGTGGCGTCCTCGGAATCTCCGAAAAAATACGGGTCCCACACGCACACCGACAGATGCAGCTCCGTCTGCTTCTCGGAGACACACGCCGCCTCCTTCGTGTGACGCGCGCAAAAGGTCATCGTGTCGGAGGTTGTGTGCGTCGTGGTTCCGTACGAGTCGAAAACGCCTCCGCGCGCGCCGTTGGAGTCCTCCCCGCCCGTGCGCGTCTCCATACAAAACGCCTCCGACGTCGCCCAGCACATGCTGCAATGGGTTTCCCAATCGTTGTGGCCCACCTCCGGCAGCAGACTCGTCGTGTGTATGTCGCGGATCTTATCGAGGCCGGACGTTTGGCACTGGGACGCCTCCATCGGCCGGTACGGCGTGTCGCTGCCGACCGAGGGCATCTTGCACGAGGACTCCTTCAAGCAACCCGTGTACTTTTTCGCGGTGTACCGATCCGGATTTCGTGCCATCTCCTTAGCGCTCGGGCAATCACATTTGAAAGCGTCATAGACGAGGTGCCCGAGACTGCTTCCGAACGCGTTCTTCAGTCTAAAAGGGAAAGTGGTTATATCAGGCAGTGTCAATTTTACCCCCGCGATCCTGTAATTCTTCTTGGAAAGCTTGAAACTCGTAAACTTTTGATCGAGAAAAGAGCAAAGACCGCTTTGCATATACTGGACGGCGTCGGTTATGTCGTTCGCGACGTGACACACACCTTCCACCAAGGATAGCAACTGTTTACCGAAAGAAGACTCGGCCATGAATCGATACACCATCTGATACACCGCCGAGCCGAAATTGTAGATGAGGTCCAATGCGATCTCCGCGAACTCCACTACGTCGTTGAGGAGCTTGGAACCCATGGAAGCGTCGCCGGAAAATTGCAGCAGCTCGATGCATATTTTGCAAAGCTCCAAAGTGAGACGCACGAGGTCGTCGATCAGGCGCATCATGAAAGCCCCCGCCATGTCCGCCAAATCTTCCAACGTCATCATGAAATCTAACACTTCCCGCTGAAAGTCCAAAAAGCGCGCGTCGCTGTCTTCGTTGAGAACGACCGCCAACGCCCTGACGAATTCCAACACGGCGACGAGGATATCCCGAAAGTACAGGAGCGTCTGCGTCTGCGCGTACATGTAGGGCACGAGGTAATACATCGCCGCCGAGTCCTCGACGATCTCCCCGAACATAGCCTCCACATTGTTCGACGCCACAGTACCTTCGGCGACCAGAAGAAACCGGTCGAAGAGGTACGCCGCCGTCAGGTTGGTGGCGATCGCCGCGCGTTGCGCCCCGCTCATGAAGGCCACGAACAGGGTGCTCGTGGCGGCTTCGAGCGGGTAAGGCTGTATGTGGTGCGAGTTGGTGGCGCATCCGTATCGAGACGAGTGAGTGCATCCCACTCGAACGAACGGCGGGGCGGTGCCCAAGTAGGCCGACGGGGTGTACGCCGTGAACTCGCGACTGCAGCTTTTTTTATCCGTCGTCAGGTCGCACGCGGAGACACAGGCGCCCGGCGAGAACAACCAGTAAGGAAAGCGTCCTTCTTGAGCGGTGTACGCATCCACGGCGTCCGGATCGCCGAGATAGCCGTACTCGGTGACGTTGACGCCTCGCACGCTTTGTCTGTAATAGCGGATCGTGTCGTTGTCGAATCCCGCGAAACCGTGCGCCTCCGCGTCGCTCGGTGTGATGCGTTGTTTGTCTCCCGTCAGGTACGATCGATGGTACATGTACTGCTCCTGTCCTTCGCCTTGAAAGTTATCGAAATTATCCTCCGTGATCACCCACGCGCAATGGCACCACTCTCGATCGCACCCGTGCACGACGGTGGCCTCGTTGTCGACGGTCTTCCATCGAAACGTATGCTTGCCCGGGCTGGTCACCTCTCCCAAACCCTGCGCGACGCATTGCGCGTGTGGAAGCCCCGCGCACATCGTCGGGGGAAGCATCGCCGCGAAGGAGGCATCCTTCGGCCACGTGCTCACGGTGGAATAAAGGGCGGGATCGTATTTCGCCGCGACGTACACGAATGACCACACGAACGAGGATAAACTGGCGAGCAGATTGGCCATGTGCACCTGCGACTCGAACGTCACGGTGACGAGCGTGTTGATCACGAAGGTCGGGTACGACAGATCGGACAGGAACGCGACGCAATCGTGCGCATCCGGATCCTCGCCGGACACGCCCACCGCTTGCATCACGCAGTTCAGCGAGTCGATGACCAGCCCGAGGATGTATCTAAAAAGATTTCTGATGTACCGCACCAGGGACACCGAGCCGAAGCTGAACCGAAAGTTGTCGAGACCGGCGTACGAGGCCGCGCCTTCCGGGATCACCGTCGCTCCGGACGCCCCGCGCGTGTTGAACATGTTGGTCATTTTGCTCATCGAGTCGCTGCCCACGTTCGGATTCTCCAGCACCGCCGTTATTGCGCATATGGGGTTCAAGTTGAGACTGGTGTCCAGCGCGTAGAACCCGTTGCTGCAGTTAGCCACGGTCGGGTTGCACCCGACGGACTCCCCCGTCGTACCGACCGGAAACGTGGCCGCTGTGGCCACCGTCGCGCTGATTTTCAGGGACCCGCTCAGTATGTGGTTCGGTACGTCGGAGGCTTTGCACAACACCTTCGCAGAGCGGTGCTTGTACGACTGCACCGGGTTCATAAAGAAATGCACGTAATCGAAAAAACTGGAAGACACCGCCATGTACTCTTGAAAGATCGGATCGATGAGCCGCCACATTACGTCCCCCGACGCTCTCTCTCCGTGAGCCAGACGGTTGCCCAGATAAACCGTGCCTCCCAAAACGCCACGGATGATTTCCGCGTACACTCGCACCCCGTGCAACAAGATCTCCGCTACCGCCGGGAAGCGCGCTCGGGCCCACGACGCCAGGTCGTTCGCCAGGTCGTACCGCACGACGTGGTACACCGAAACGTGAAACTCTTCCAACGTGTCGTACGTGTTGTTCCAGATGTCCTTGTAGGTCGACGCTATCCGATCCGCGACGTTCGCCTTCTCGGACACGTCGTCTCCGTATACGTTCGAATAGGAGGCTTCGTCGTTGGTCGGCTCGCTGCTCGCGATGTACGCGTAGAATGAAGGCGTGTCGCTTGTCGAGGGTGCTTGTGGCGAAAGGGTCGCCGCGTAATACGTCGACTCGGGAACCTCGTCCACGTATAGCAACAGCTGTCCTCCCATGCCCTCTTCGTGCGCGTCCGCGTAGTAGAACTCGAACGGCATGGAAGCCCCGCTCGCGTATTTCACTTCATCGCACAGAAGACTTTCGTCGAACGTGTGATCGTCGGAGGTGCAAACTTCCGATATGGAGTTTAAGGACGCGCACATATGTCTGCTCGCGTGGGGAGGCGGCGGGACCGGGGCGGTCGGAGGTGACGGCGGAGGCGGACGCGGCGGATAGGGAGGCGGCGGGGGCAAGGGAGGTGCCCGGAGGCCGAGGAGGTGAAGGTGGATTGGCGGGGGAGAGGAGGAGGCGATGTCGGACGACGGAGGCGCCGGAGGGGGAGACGGGAGGGCGGAGGAGATGCGGGGGCCGGCGGAGGAAGAGGGGACGAAGGAAGCGGAGGGTAGTTCGGCATGGATGCGTCGTATGCGTGCGTGGTCAAACCGGGAGGGGGACATCCACCTCTGCGCGACAAACAAAGTAAGGACCTTCTTGCTGTGGGTGGAGGCGAGAGCGGTGTGGCGGGTGGTTCGAGCGGATTGGGCGGGGGCGGATACGACGGAGGCGGAGGAGGCGCCTTTGGGGGTGGAGGCGGGGCTGGGGGCTGGCGGTGACGGAGGCGGAGGGCGCATCGCACATTCCGGCCCGCACGAATACAAAGTTTTAGGATGGGTGTTGTACAGGTGACAACCCTCCGGCAGTCCGTAATAGACAAAATCGCCGGAGAGTCTGTCATCCAAATGCTCCAAGCTGGTCATCAGTGATGGATCCACACACTCGTGACCGAACTCTTCGAAGGCTTGTGAGAAAGCGTCGGCGACAACCAACTCACAACAAGAAGCGGTCGCGTCGGGACTTGTGGAGTTGAGATACACGCACGTCGTCGCGTTGCCGACGTTTGCCACGGTCTGAAACAGACTGCGAGGATTCGTGAACAAGTCGGTGTTGTTTTGCACGAGCGTGGCCATGTTGATTTTGAAAGGCGTATACTCCTCTTGATCCGTTCCGTAATAGTATTCGTCCGAACCGCGCATCAGATGCGGAAAGGCGATGCCGTCGTAATCAACGAGCGGACTGGCAACTTGCACGCTATCCGACGCGGTCGTGGAGTGAAAACCTGTCGCTTCACGCACGGCAACAAAGTTGTACCCGACGACACTCTCGTCCAAGGAATACACCGGGTTGGACGAAGTCGTTCGGTGCATGCGAAAGGCGTACTCCTTCTTCAAACTGAGATGCAACACGGGATGAGCGAAGCCGTCGACGACGTACGCTTTGTGCACATCCGCTCGGTACCCCGCGATCGACAATTCCGGATCACACGTTACAAACCGAGCGCTGATGTTTAACACTCCGGTGATGTTCGGTGTTAAGCTGCCTCCGCACGGCACGCTCACGGGATCGTTTTTGTATATCCCGTGTTCGGTGTATTGTTCTGTGTGCAACCTTCGACCGACGCCGTCAACGGGTTTGTCCGGATAGAAGATGTTGCGAAGTGCGTGCTGGGTCGCCTCCGACGCGTTGCAGGCTGAGCCTTCCACGAATTCCGTGGGCACGCAATCCGACGCGTAATCGACCAATTCGTGACATGATCCGTTTGCGAAGATGCAACCAGCCTCGGCGTTGCACTTCGAGGACGTACCCAATTGCACGCACGCCCTTTCGTCCCCCCGACACACCAACGAAACCGCGTCGTATCGAAGAGCTTCGCACGTTACGTATCGTTGCTGGCAATGATCGGCGTACCAAAAACACATCGGTTTGCGCTGCGGACTTCGTTCACACTCTGCTCGTGTCATTTTTTCCGAGCATACGCCAAAGGTCGGGAAACAGTCCACGCTCCATAGAGCGTGCGATATGAAGGTACAAAGCTGTCCGTCCCCGTACACGGGAGGATCCGCGTACGCTGTACAACTATGCTCTCGGTCGCTAGTGTGAAGCGAAGGGGACATATAACATCGCGAATATAGATTGTCCAAGAGTTCAGGATACGCTTCCGGCTTCACGTTGGTGCCATCGCCGGACGCGGAGGCTCTCCTGTCGTTGTTTCCACACACTCGTAGTTCGGTGGATACGTGAACTTGTGGCTCCTGCGTACCGCTCAATGGCTTACATATACAATTCGCCTTGGAATCGATGTCCGTGACGACATACGCGTCCTTCTGGTCGTACTCGGAAGCCTCCGTGTACAACCGATTGCCGTACTCCCTGTACAAGCTCCAGTACTCCCACCCTGCTCGATCGTACACACGAGACGATCTTTCCATCTGCAAGGCCGTGCCACCGAGCACCGCTTCTTCCGTACTTGCCGCCCCACCCAACATTCCTGAAAATGGAAAACTGGAATCCGATTGCAATCGAGTATACACGTTCCACGATGAAGGTGTCTCCCACTCGACCGGAATGGTACGTTGATCCGAGTACGCGATGTCGCTTAATATGCACATCAAACGTTTTTGACTTCCGGACGGACGAGATATGTTCACCGGCCTGTAAGTACCCATCCAGTGCATTTTTGCCGATTCGTAAACGTCCATGTCGTGAACAGGCCTGTTCATCAAGTCTTCCACCACGGAAACGCTCAGACACGTGAACGAGACCGATTCGTACAATTCTCGAAACGGACGGAACGTTTTGGAATACCGTTCTCGGAAATCGTCGTCCACCGTCGCTTCGTTATGTTCCGTGTTTAGAATGTGATAATCTTCCCCGTTCTCATCTTTGGCGTCAAGGCGATTCGAATCCATGCATGCATCAAAGCACATCTGCACAAATTCGTCGTCGGTCTGCCAGAGACTTGCACTCCGTTTGTATCGCTTCGCCAAATTGTACATCTCCGCAACCGGTTGATTACGACCATCGGCGTACACCTCTGCATACGGTGGGTAAGTACATTCTCCGACGTCGCCATCGCACGATTTTGCCTGATACAGCGCCAACTTCCAATTGCGTAATGGATGTATCGCATTCACAGTTGGTCGAAATATGACAGCATCGTCGCCTCTCTTAGATTCGGACTCTTGCATTCTTAACAATTGCCATTCATCCTCTCCAGTGTCCTCTTTTGTAGTGTAAGTATCGTTCACCGGAAAAAAACATTCGTGCGACACATCCCACCCGTCGGAATATTCGTATGTCGTAGACGTATTAGCTAAAAAGTCACCGGAAGCCACCTCCGAAACTCCATGCTCATCTCCAAAAAACGCTTTGAACAAGTTATCTACGACGGTAGCCTGTGAGCAAAACTTTGCCTTGAGCTGAATTCAATTCAAAATGTAACAATGCATTACAACATAAATCACAAACAAAAAAACGCCCGCGCTTTTTTTGGAGAACACTTTCGGGTCACAGAATGGCTCGGACCACCCGACGGAGGCCCGACCGATGGGAAACATCCGCCCGACCTAAGGTCAAAATGGAATTTCTTGGGATGCGATCCCACTTCATTTCACAAACAAAAAAACGCGCGCGTTTTTTTTTGCAAAATAAAAAACGCGCGCGTTTTTTTGGAGAACACTTTCGGGTCACAGAATGGCTCGGACCACCCGACGGAGGCCCGACAGATGGGAAACATCCGCCCGACCGAAGGTCAAAACGGAATTTTTGGGGATGCGATCCCACTTCATTTCACAAACGAAAAAACGCGCGCGTTTTTTTTGGGAAAATAAAAAACGCGCGCGTTTTTGGGAGAGCACTTTCGGGTCACCGAATGGCTCGGACCACCCGACGGAGGCCCGACAGATGGGAAACATCCGCCCGACCGAAGGTCAAAACGGAATTTTTTGGGGATGCGATCCCACTTCATTTCACAAACGAAAACGCGCGTTTTGGAAATAAAAACGCGCGCGTTTTTTTGGGAGAGCACTTTCGTCACCGAATGGCTCGGACCACCTGACGGAGGCCCGACCGATGGGAAACATCCGCCCGACCGAAGGTCAAAAGGGAATTTTTGGGGATGCGATCCCACTTCATTTCACAAACGAAAAAACGCGCGCGTTTTTTTTGGGAAAATAAAAAACGCGCGCGTTTTTTTGGAGAGCACTTTTGGGTCACCGAATGGCTCGGACCACCCGACGGAGGCCCGACCGATGGGAAACATCCGCCCGACCGAAGGTCAAAACGGAATTTTCGGGGATGCGATCCCACTTCATTTCACAAACGAAAAAACGCGCGCGTTTTTTTTTGGAAAATAAAAAACGCGCGCGTTTTTTTGGAGAGCACTTTCGGGTCACCGAATGGCTCGGACCACCCGACGGAGGCCCGACCGATGGGAAACATCCGCCATGCATCCTTTGCAATCGTCGAACACGACGAAAAAGAAGTATATGGCATCCGTTAAGAAAGATACAGGAACTCGAGTTGTCAAAGCACGATGATGTGCACAAATACGCACGAAGGCGTTGAGTAGGCCGAGGAAAATAGCGTCCTCTTCGAGGAGGATGGCAACTTTCTTTCCGCGAACACGTATATCGCGCGTACTTTTTTTAGATTCTGGAAGCTCGCATCGGCCATGCGACCGCTATCCTATGCGCCATCGTGGTATCGATCGAAAAGCATCACACGCGCGACGGGCGAGTGGGTGTAAAGGACAGCCTCGCGCGCTTTCGCCAGCCTTTCGACGGTATTATGCATGTCGAGGGCGCTTCCGTGTCTTCTCGGGACGATCGACATTCCTGTATCGGATTGAACGACGTGAAGTTGAATTTGGATCTGGACTTGACGGATTTACCCTCCGAGGTCATAGATTTGATTTTTCTTCGAGAAGGCCACTTCACGGGGAATGAAAATTTAACCTCGAAATGGGTGAAAGAGCGAATTCTTCCAACCTGCACGTGCTCTTACGATAAAACCGATACAGTATTCAAAGTTGCAAACGCATGCGATAGTGCGAAAGAATGTATCACTGGATATGCTCGGACAACTATGGGGGTCTTTTGTAGACAGTTGAACAAAGATTGGAGCCACATAAAACGTGATATCGACAAATATGCACGCGTGGAAGACATTGTGTGGAATTGTCCAGAATTGATTTTTTTTGTTTGGGCAGACCAAAAACAAAAACAAAAGCTTTTGCGCGAGGCGGCGGCGCTATACCTCGAAACAAAACTCAAAAAGGAAAACATCTCAAACGAAGACGCAAAACGCGTTTACCGTAATGTCGTCATCCAATTTGACGGAAAGCGTGGCCCCTGCGATTATGAACTGGAATGCGCGCTCTTGGGAGGTTTACAAGCCTACATTTCTCACAAATATCCTTCGTCCGTCGGATTCGTCGACCGTTGTGTGCAGTCACTGTTTAGCAATCCCCAGAGTGTATATCCGCAAGCAAACAATACACATCACAAACGGCTAATAGAAAACTACATCGAACATCAAGCATTTAGGCGAGAAGCGCTCGCGATAGTGTTCAAAAGCGTGCAAGAAGGTGACGAACTACGCATGAAGGCGCTGCGTCGTTTTTTGCGACGCCGATACTTCAGTAGGTCCGAGGTCAAAACGATCTTCGAATTTTCTAAGCAAGGTGACCAAACGCGCACGATGGCACTCGAACGCTTTTTGCAACGGATACCGTTCACGAGAAGCGAAGTCGAGACGATATTTATGTTTTCCGATGAGGGAAACGAAGCGCGCGCGAGGGCGTTAGAGCGGTTTTTGCAACGGCCGTACTTTAACAAGTCAGATGTTCAGACGATCTTTGAATTCTGCAAGAAAGGTGCCAAAACGCGTACAAAAGCGCTCGATCGTTTTTTGCAACGGGAATTCTTCACGAGGTTCGACGTCGTGACGATCTTCGAATTTTCCGACGAGGGTGACAGAGGACGTACAAAGGCGCTGCAGCGCCTTCTACAGAAAAATCATTTCGACAGGTCAGATCTGAAAACGGTATTCAAATTCTCTGAAGAGGGCGACGCGCTTCGCACGAAGGCGGTCGATCGCTTTTTGGAACTAAAAAAGATGTGCATACCCGACGTTGAAACAATCTTTGCTTTGACCGAGCAAGGGGACGAGACTCGCACAAAAGCGTTGGAGCGGCTACTGAAATGTGACTACTTCAACAAGCTTGATATCAAAACGATATTCGATTTGTCCGAGGAAGGCGCCGAAACGCGAACGCAGGCACTTGCACGCTTTTTGAGACGAACGCACTTCGGTAAGCCGGAAGTCGCGATAATATACACACACACCAAAAAAGGGGACGAAGCGCGCAAGATGGCGTTGCGGCGGCTTTTGGAGAGAGAATCTTTCAACGAGACCGATGTTAACGCGATATTCGAAGGGTCCGAGGAGGGCGACGAAATACGCACAGAAGCGCTGCATCGGCTGAGTAGCGTGAAAAAAAGCCTCTCCGGGCAATGTTAAACGGGTCTAGACTACCTGATTTTGTGACGGAGTCGCGCACACTTTGGCGTAGAACCCCCAATTTGTGTATTCTAAAGCGACGCTTGCACGACGGCCTTTTTGCAAGATCGGGATTTAAATTGACGTCTTTACCAAAAATTGTCTACTATTTACTAACACGCAGCTAGACAGTGGTTTGTTTTCGGTACCTGTCCGATTAGGAACCGTATCAGCCGGATTCTCACTGAATGTAAATTGCTGTGCAGAACCGTCGACTGGTTGTTTATTTGCGAGCTCTGTATCTTCATCAGAATCGGACGAGTCGCAGAGAAAAGCTTTGTTGGATATTTTTGTGCTCGAATCTTCTCCAAACTGCGTTGCGGACAAGAATTACAACACTCGTAAACTGGAGTTTCGCGTACAGTTCTCACAAGAATGAATAATTCCGCCTATCGCCGTAAATTCGGAGATAACGACGAAAATGATAGCCTGCCGCTCATGTAATCCACCGATCCTAACACCGTTCGCAACCGCCGTCCGTCCACCACCGCGTGCGCGGCGGGCACGTTGGTGATCAGCGTCTCGTTGGTGGGAAGCTGCGCGGTGGATTCCAGCACGTAGCTCTTCAAGTACAATCCCGCGATTAGGTCCTCGGGCGCGGACGTCGTCGCTTGCCGCACCGATTGTTGCGTCGCGTCGACGTAATCCGGAAGCACGCCCGCATGGAAGCTCAGGGCGCCGACGATCGACGGCCTCGTGTCGTAGGCGTAGACGAACTGAGTGGAGAACAGCCGCTCCGGTATCCACGGCGCGACGTCGAAGGTTCCGTCCGTTCGGTTGTTCACACAGCCCACGAGTAGGTATGTACCGCGCGTGGCGTTGTCGTTGAACTCGAAGCGAGCTCGACCCGCTCCTTGGCCCACCTGCATGCGCTCGTTCAGCTCGCTTCCGGCGAGGATCGAAGGCGCCTCTCCGACGTACACCCTCCGGCTGTCCGCCTTGCCGGTCGATTGGTAGAGCTCGTCCAACCGCACGAGCTCGAAAGGGAAAAGCTCGCTTGTTTCGTTCAGCTCTCGCCCTGGGCGGAACGCGCTCAGCACCAGGTTGGCGTCTCCGTCGATCAGGGATCGCTCCACCCCGGTCCATCCGCCCAGCTTGTCGCCCAAGGGCATACAGGACACGCCCCCCTCGTTGTCGCCCGCTCGTTGCGCCGAAACCGAGATCTCGTCGGAGGCGCGCACGAACACCGCGCGCACCTGCCGGTCCGCCGTGAAGTTCGCTTCGACGAGGACGTTCGTGGGCAGGGCGAGATCCGCGCGCCACGAGGTGGGCACCACGTCGCCTTCGACCACCACGGCGAAGCGGGTCTCGGCGCGGTGCGCCATCACGCGCAGGGCGAGCGTCTCGTTCGCGTCGATCCAGGTGACGCAGCCAAGCACGACACCGCGAGCGTGGAGCAGGACCGGCGCGGGCTCCGCCGGGCCGTTCGTGTACACCGTTATCGGAACGGACGCGTACGCGTACGTCACGTTCGAGGGCAAGGTGATCGGTCGGTAGGGCGCGAGCTCCGCGATCGTCTCGCCCTCGTCGGAGAGGAGGGTTGCGTCCTGATAAGAGACCACGCGCAAGAGCGGGTCCGTGGCCATGCGCGCTCCGCCAAAACGATCGACCGCGGAGGGGGGAGCCCCCTGCGCCGGAGGTGCGGGAGGTGCGTGGACGTTGGCGGCGCGCGAGCAGGCGACGTGCGTCAAGACGGATTCGCAATCCGTCGCCTCCAAACCGAAGCGAGGCTCGCCATCGAAGGTCGCGTTGCTCGCCGCCTCCCGGAGCACCGCGCATCGAGGCTTCTGCATGGGGTCCGGCGTGAGGCCTCCGAGCCACAGAGACTCCGCGTCGACGGCAGCGGTGTCGGCGGACGACAGCTCCCACCTCCACTCTCCCGAAGCCACGTCCACGCGAGCGACGACGTCCGCGAAAACGGGCGGGGCTTCCGTGCGCTCCGTGAGGGAGCTCAGGTTGGCCATCGCGAAGCGGAGCTCGCTCAGGTCGGTCGCGGTGAGCTCCTCGACCGCGATGTTTTGGTAGAGAGGGTGTTCTCGGTCCGCCAGGACGCTCTCGCGGAAGGAGTCGTGGAAGGCCTGCCGGAGCTCGGCGGCGAAGGTCGCGGCGTCCACCAGGTCGAAATCGGGTATGGTCAGGAGAGTCCCGCCCAACTCGACGCATCGCTCGGTCGCCTCGTCGCGGGTCCACCCGCCATAGCGCGTCAGGGTGTGCTCGAAGTGCACGCACTGGAAACGGCTCGAGGAGAGATCCAGCCGTCGGAAGGCGTCGCACTCGAAGGAGTCGAATTCCGGGGTGATGCGGAAGCGCGAACCGAGCCGCTCGGACGGGTCGCAGGAGTGCTCACGATAGAGGTCTCGCGTGTCCGCGTCGACCAGATCGAAACCGGCGCCCTCGAGGTTCATCATCACCACGCGATACTGGTGGACGTGCTCGATCGGGGCGAGCCGGTCGTCGAAGTGGTGAGCCAAGTAGAAGTCGGCGGTCTCCTCCTCGTTCGCCAGCGTGTTTCGGTACGCGCGCACGTCTCCGTTCGTCGCGTCCACGACCAATCGAAGCACGCCTCCCGCGACGGCGCTCGACGGCGGGTCGAGCAGGTCGAACTCCTCGCTCTCCGGGGTGTCGCTCCACGCTCCGCTCTCGTCGTCGAAGGCGCGCCAGTACCGAACGCCTCGGACGGCGGTGTCGCTCACGTGCACGCCCACCGAAGGGGTGGGAACGGCGTGGGCTTCCGACGACGACGCCCGGTGGTCCTCGCGAACGCCGTCCGGTACGATCAAAAGCGCCACGGTGCCTGTTCGGCCGTGGACGTGAAGCTGCATGCCGACGAGATCGGTCTCCTCGTTCGCGAAGATGGGGCGCTCGTTGTAGACGATGAAGGCGTTCGACGACGACGAGCTCTCCTGCAACTCGCCCGATCCGTCGAGCGCCGCCTTCAAGGCGCCGGTGGGCGCTTCGTGACTTGGCAGAATCCATCGAGGCGCCTCCACGGCGAGCTCCGGAAGCGTCGCGTTGGTTTCGTTGCCGCACTCGCAGGCGTACACCTCGAAGGCGGCGAGGCTGTAACGCGCAGCGACGTGCGTGTCGTCGATGACAAGCCGGAACTGTTCCACGTCTCGATCGATGCGAATCGCGGTGCGCGCCCGGGCGTCGTCGATCTGCGTGTGCGATCGCTTCCAAGCGGACCCGTTCAACTTTCGGCTCTCCAGATACCACCTCGCGGGCACCTCGAAGTCCTCGAGAAACTCGACGACCACGGTCGACACGAAACGCTCGGGATTGGTCACCTCGAATATGGCGTGACCGCCCGCGACGACGACGAGCGGGCGCTCGTCGGCGGTGCGGGTGTAGTTTCGAAAAGAGCGGTCCGGCGTCGATGCGTTCGGGGACGCGCCGTACACGCGGAACCCTTCGAGCGCCACGGTCGTCGCCTGGGCACCTTCGGCGCCGAACTCTACGCGCAACGCGGTGGTCGATACGGCCGTCTCGCCGGAGACGTAGACCACGGTGCGCATCAAATCGACATCCTCGGGACCGAGCAGAAGGCGATCTCGACCGGCGCGCTCCACCGCGAGCTCGAAAGGCATGTACGTGGTCAACTCGGCCTCCTCGTCCAACACCGTGTGATAGAAGATCTCCACGCCTTTGATGAGAGCGTGATCCGCGAGG
This sequence comes from Cymbomonas tetramitiformis, assembly GCA_001247695.2. Lineage (NCBI taxonomy): Eukaryota > Viridiplantae > Chlorophyta > Pyramimonadophyceae > Pyramimonadales > Pyramimonadaceae > Cymbomonas > Cymbomonas tetramitiformis. Next base: position 82,381 of record LGRX02000340.1, read on the forward strand.
GTGAGCTCGATCCGTCCGACCGACGTCGGTTCGCTGAAGTTGTAGATGATGGCGGTCTTTCCGAACCCCTCGTCCAGCGAGAGCTCCGCGCTCGATTCGAAGCTGCTCGCGGGTTCCAGCAGGTCGAGCACCAGGTGGCACTCGCCCAGTAGATGGATGGAATGATTCGCCTGCGCGTCGTTCAGCGCGCATCGCGTCAGCTGCGTGGACCCGACGCTCTGGATGTCGTCCTCCGTCGATGCTTCGTAGGCCTCCGCCTCCATGCTTCCGAGGTAGCTCAGAAGCGGTTGCTGCGAGAGGCGAAGGCTCTCGTCGTCCATGGTCACGGCGAGTTCGCGAGGGAGTTCGCAGTGCGCGTAACGAGCGGCCCTCCCTACGTCTCGGCGTCGGAGGTCGTAGCGCACGGGTCGGTGCGTTCCGGCCGGATGAAGATCGAACTCCTCCGTCCGGTAGGTACCGTGACTCGTCCAATAGTGTCCGCCATGGGAGAACTGCACCTCGATCTCTCGCGGAGCCGACGCCTCGGAGGAGTCGTACGCGAATTGGACGTAGCGCGGCGGTCTCTGGTCCGCAGGGAATGTGTAATTCAACAGCACGGGGAACACGGCGCGGTCGTACACCGCGGGAGCGTCGTTCACGCTTATGTCCGAGCGGTACATGCGGTTCTGGTTCTCCGACCCGTCGTGCAGCACCGAGGAATCGCTCTGCGAGAGGTTATTCGAGAAGAAGGTGGACTCGGGCTGGAGTAAACGCAGGCGGTCATCCAAAAAGCTCGCCTCCATGAGCTCCAGCGGTCCCGCGCGGTCGATCGTGTCCTTGATCACCAGCGTCCAATGTCGCGCGCCCGTCGCCGGTCGCGCTTCGTTCAGCGGAACGCTCAGCGGAACGTTGGAGTGAAGGTCGTCCTCTCGCACGTCATAAAAAGCGTGCTCGGTCCAGGTCGGGCGCAGGCTATCGCGATCCGCGACCGTGTCCGATCCGAACAGCGCCCACTCCGTCAGGGAGATCATGTTCGACGTCGTCAAGTCTCGGAAAGTGAGGATGAACTCGTTGCACGCAAATTCGCTGGCCACGATGTACTCCGTGCCGCGCCAAGTGTACCACTCGTTTTCGACCGCGCCGTCACGTCGATGAAGCTCCCGCCGTTCTCCCTGCTCGCACACGCCGGAGAGCGTCCACGATCTGGGCGCGTAGCGCGCTCGATCTTTGATCGGGGGATGCAGCTCGTACCACAACAGATACGTGAACTCCGGAAGACGGAGCGTCACGCTGTAGTGTCGCATTTCGGGACTCACGACCAGATTCGTCGTGGTGTACTCGATCACTTTGGAGTTGGAATACAAGACCGCGGCCGTCTCGTTTCGCATGTCGAGGTGATCGAACAGCTTGGCTGGAGAGGATTTCGTTAGGTGACCAGGCTGCTGGTCGCCGTCGACCCGCAATTCGTACGCCCCGTTGCCGTGAGACTGGTTGGAAACGAAAAGGTCCATGACGATGGGCCCGGAGTTGGCGGACCGCACCCCGAGATTCTCTCCGAGGTCGTATCCCGAGGTCGTCAGGTATCCAGCGGAGACGGCCTCCTCCTTAAACCCGATGGGCGGATACCGCTTCGGAATCACCGAATCGCCGAGGACCCGCACGGGCTCGCTGAGGTTGCCGCTCGCGTAATACACCCGCATCCCGGTCATGGCGTAACCGTTGTCGTTGCCGGCCCACACCACGGAGGACGGGGTCACCGGACTCGCGAAAGTGTGCACGATCGACGAACCGGGACACGCCATCGAGATGGAGCCCCCGGAGTTTACGTTGTAAATGCCGTCCGTGGCCCAGTAAGTGCCGTAGGTTTCATCCAGGTTCGAGGCGGCGGGGACGGCCACGGTGGCCGTGATGCCCAAGCGCGCCCAGGTTCCGGTGTAGAAGTGAGCGTCCGGCATGGCTCGGCTGGTGAAAGCCTTGGACGTCGGTGCCACTCCGGTCTCGTCGTACACGGACCACTCATTGAGATTCGCTCGCGTGGGGTTGTTGTTGTGACCGGATTGATGCCCGGAGGCGGCACAATCCAAACGCCACGCGGTGGCGGCCGGAGGGGAGACGGCCACGGAGGACGCCTCCGTGCGAGGCGCGCGATCCGCGTCCCTCGGTCGCAACTCCCGGCCCCACACCCGAATCTCGGCCAACCCTCCGTGGGACCGCGCGCTGCTGAAGACTCGGTCGAATCGAAGCCGCAGGTATCGCATACCCGCACCCAGGTCGCACTGCTTCGAGAGGTCGATCTGAGTGGGTTCGTTGTTGTGGAGCGTGTACGACACGTAGTTGATGTGTTGGGTGCGCTGCACCGGTCGCAGAAGATCCTTGCCACCGCTTCCGGGGACGTGCGGGTGAACCACGGGTATCCAGTTCGGGTCGTCGTGCACGCTCGGATTGCCCGCCTCCGTGAGAATCAAACTCGCGGCACAGTGAATCTCCACGCGGCTCACGAAATCGCGGTTCCCGCTCGAGCTCTGCCCCGGGTAATGCTTGTTGAAAATCTCCACGGAGACGAGGCCGAATCTGCGCCCGGCGTGGCTCGACGCGCCCAAAAGTTGACCGTCGAAGTCGAGCACCACCGTCATGTCGCGCTGGTCGACGGTCGTGTCGAAACCGAAGTAGCCCCCGATACCGATTCGGTTGTCCCCGGTGGTGTCCGGAAGCGCGTCGAGCCGCACTCGCTCCCCGACGGAGTCTCGCTCGTTCAGGTGAGGCTTTTTGTAGTCGGGCTTCATGGTGGTGGACTCGAAGGCGGGACTCACGATGCCATCGAGCAGAGCCCCGGGATGTTCGTGCGGGTTGTGCAGATTTCGCTTCTTCATGGACTCCCGGAGGTGCGGTTGCGATGGCCCCGGTCGCGCCTCGTCGATGAAGGCGTCGCCGGTGCGCCAGTAGTAACTGTCTCCCTCGTAGTAGCTCGGGTCGTAGTACACCCACATGGCCACGCGACCGATATCTCGCTCATGCGGCTCTTCCTGGGTCGGATCACCTCCCAGCGGTCGCGCACCGATGTAGGGAGTGCTGTTTCGGAGAGCCGCCGCGCCCACCAGAGCTCCCTTGAAGGGCGTCAACACGCGAGGCACGTCCGCGTCGTCGCGACCGGAGAAGGCGATCACAGTCTGGCTGCAGTGCGGCGCGGGATGCGAGCCGCCGTCTCGAAGCGGATCGTCATCCCCGCAGCGCAGGGTGTGAGTGCCTCGGTCCGCCACGGCGGAGTACCACGTGATGGACTCTTGCTTGCCGTACCCACCGTACTTTAGCGCGTTGGCGCGCGCGGCGAGCGTGCCCGACGAATCCGTCTTCACGGAGCGCTCGTACTTCTGGGTGGTAACCGAAGCGACCGCTGAAGGCGCGTTTTCGCACCCGTACATGTACACCTCGTAAATGGAGAGTGTAGGGTTTACCGCCGTCATAAAGTCGGGAGCGTCCGTCATGTCGTAGTCCTCGCCCGCGTACATGATCCGGAGACCCTTCATGATTCTGGGAGGATCGATGCGATGCTGCAAAAACGTTCGCTTGGAGAGTTCGCTTCGCAAAAGCAGGACCCAGTCGGAATCTTTCTCCGCGTCGCCGTCCGGAGGAAGAATGAAGTAACCGATGTGTGCGACTATATTCGAGTCTTCGTTTCTCTGAGCGAGCATCAGATACGTTAGCGTTACGGCGGTCGAAAAATAAAGGTCCATCTTGGGGCGATCCCGTACGTAGGCGTATGCCAGGTAGGTCGAGCCCCAAAAATAGTTCAAACCGTTGGACATGTAGATGTGGATGTTCGAACCGTGGGCGTGACCGCTTTGAAAACCTGTAGTCGCTCCGCTGGTGGGCAACAAACGCTGGTCGCACCCGAGATTCGAGGATCCGCGCGACCAACCGCCCCACGATGCGAGCTGATTGTACAAGCTCGCGTTCACGTCTTGCGCGTCCGCCACGGACTCGGGCACGCCCAGGTACACCAAAGTGGGTCTCTCGAGGGTGAAGGTGGTGGCGTGCGCGCGATCCTCGCTGACGGCGGGCACGTAGCGATGCGCGAACTTCAAGCGGTCGATCAGATCGCCTCCGAGAGGCTCTTGGAGGCGAAGGGTGTCCGAGTCGAACGCGAAAGGCAGCTCTTCGGGAGAGTCCACCAGATGCGAAGCGATGCTCGCCCCGAAGCTTTCCGGATACACCGGCGCTTTGGTGAGCAGGGACACGCGATGCGGGTCCGAGTCGGCATCTCGGAATCCTCTGTGCATCTCATCGATCTCGCGCCAGTTCAGCGCCAGGGCGTGGAGCCGCACGTCGCTGATCCGCAAGACCTCGTCTTCGACGAGATCCGCCCCAAACTCGAAATTCCGTTCGCCGGGCACGTCTAGAGGTAGCGTGGCTCGAGATATCGCGTCACGTAGCGCCCCGCCGTGAGCGTTGCCGGCATAAAATTTGGCGACGCGCGTCGCTCCCTGCTCCGAGTCGAAGGCGGCCGTGGTGTGCACCCACGTTTCGCGCACGTGCTCCGCGTTCACGACGTCCGTGACGCCGCTGTCCTCCTCCGCGATGCTCACCGTGCGCCACTGACCGATTTCGGGCGACTCTCTGGTGTAGCGCAGCAGGGACACGTTCCGCAAATGAGTAAACGAGTCGCTCGAGTTGTAGGCGTACTCTATCGAGACCAAAGTGGGACATTTAGGAGGCGAGTCCGCGGAATTTCCGCACTTGAACCGTAGGCGATACGGACGTGTGGGCACGTGGTACTCGAACGTGAAATAGGTTCGAATGTCTTCCGTCCAACCCGTGGATGAAAAATGACCTGGATTCGAACGAGTGCTTATGTCTCCGGGGATCGAGTAAGCACCGTTGGAGTATTGCGTTCGAGTCGATGACTTGTACAGACCACCGGACGATCCGGAAACGATGCGTCCTGTTTCGTCTTCCAGGTAAGGTCCGGCGCTGATTTGGTACGTCTCGGAGGCGACGTCGGAAACTTGAAGGATTCGCAAACGCCAGAAGATAGCCAGCGGCGCTTCGAAGCTGTTGTTTCGTGCGAAATCCACGTGCGAGCGTTGTTCGGGGCTGCTTTCGGATCGAACCCTTTCGACGAGCAGCGCCGACTCGTGGCTGCGATACGGCGGTCCTCGCGTTGCATTCGCGGTATGCACGAGTTGACCGTACGCGGCCATCTCCGTCACCATGTATCGAGGATAAGATCCCGTCTGCACCGGCTCGGGGAAGAGCGCGCGCACCGCCGTGCACGCTATCGGCGATATCACTCTTTGATGCCCCCAAACAGACCCTTGGACCGTCGCACTTCCGACTCCACCGTGACCGACGAGTTCGGTCTGGAGCGGCGCCCAATCCCAAGAGCTCTCCGAGTACGCCCCCGTCGCGTTGGGTAACAATCGTTGCCAAGCCAGGTTTCCGGGCGTCCAGTGTCGCCAACTGGGGTGGTTGAGGTGAGAGGCAACCGTGACGATCAACTCTTCGACGAACACGGAACGATTGAACATGAGGACCACGTGACGAGCGATGTAAGCTTGGGTGTTCATAGAGCCGTCGATCACCGCAGGGCCGTTGTAGGAGTAGCCCGAAGGAGCTGCCGGGTTGGTCCTCGAAAAAGCATCGGCGGTGGCTTCGACGATACGAAGCTGTCTCGCGTGCGACACTGGGGACTCCAAGGCGCGTTCGTCCACGAAGCGACCGTTCGGGACCGTGCGGAGCACGGGCGTGGAGGGCCGCGCAACCTTCTGCTCCAGACGGCTCCAGTACGACAACGTGAAGCTTTCGAAGGGGGCCCCGACCAGACCCAGCACTCGATCGTCGGTCGATAGGCGCAGACCGCCGCTCGAGGAGTTCATCACGAGGCTCCCACCGGCGAAGCGTCCGTGCGGCGTCACGGAAAAATCGAGCGCGGGTTGTCCCCGCGTGAGGTTGAAACTTCCTTGCGGAACTTCTCGCCCGTTCCCGTTCACCGCGCGCAGGGGATCCTCCTCGTCTTGGAACGTGAGGCGGTATCGGAGGGCGTCGAATCTCGGGTCCGTCGTTCGAGTGACGAGGCGACGCTCGCTTTCGAGCACGCCTTTTTGGCACACGCACTTGACGTGCGCGAAGCGGTCGCAACCGTGCCAAACGTTTTTCGCGTCGTTGTAATAAAGCTCCGCCACGTTGTGCGCGCGAATCACGTACAGACAGCCGGACGGGTAGGCGACGGTGTCGATCTCCCCCACGACGACACCGCCAAGTTGCTCCCGCACACGATCGCCGAGGCACGTTTCCTTGTTCGCTCGCAAAGCTTCCGAGCACGCAAAAGCGCCGAACCCCCAGGCGCTCACGGACGAGGAGTTGGTGGCGTTTCCCTGCGCGTCGTCCGCGGATGGATCGACCGTTCCGACGTAGTCGCCGTACCACACCTCGGCGCCTTGGACGAGCCCCGATGGCATGTAGTAGTACCCCGCGGTGAGCTTGATCAGGAAAGCGTCCGCGAGTGGTGAAGCGGACTTGGCTTCCGGTTCCGACGCGAACACCGGAAAGTACCCTTCCACCATCACGCCGCGAGGAGGAGCGGGAGGCAACGCGGGAGGCATGGGAGGCGGCGGCGAGTTGATCAGAGGCTCTGACGGATAAAATATCAGGGCGCTCTCCGTGATTCCGCGGGTCGTCGAAGCGCGCACGCGAGCGGACGAGCATGTCGCGGTCGCATTTCCGGTGATGTTCACCCATCCGTGATCGGGAGATATTGGCTCCGTAACGTCGACCATTGTCACGAATGGCGAGCTGACATTTCCGAAATCTTCGTAACAGGTCAATCGCAAGGACCTCATGACCCCGTCGCTCATCGCCAGAGCGATGCCGTCCACGGATCGCGGCTCGACGAAACGATATAACATGTTGTAATTCCCGTCCGAAGTGAACCACCCCGTACGGTCGGACCGGTCGAACAGATCCGTGGGACAACCCGCTCCATATCGATCTGGGGTGTGATTTCCGTGATGCAGAGTGTAATTCTCGCTCGGGAAGGCGAAGTGCACGACGTTCTCGGCTTGCAAAGGCGCGTTGCAATTCCAGGCGTTTTCCTCAAGGGTGCAGTTGTGAGGGAGCGCGTGCTGCGAGTCGAGGTATCCGCGACGATAGAGCGGAAAATAACCGTCCAGCGACCGAGCTTCGTCCTCGTCGTAAGGAGAGGTGTAGAGCGTGTCGCCGTTGGAGAGAGAGTATGAGCGATCGTACGTGCTCAGAACCCACGCATCCGCTCCATTCATGTCGCACGCCGTGTCATCCGACGCCTGGTTTAGAGCGTGGTTGTCCGTCACTATGATGTGCTCGCCGGTGTACCACTCGGGGAACTCGAACCATCTCTGGTCGGGCACGATGCGCACACCCAAAAAGTAAGCGCCGATCTCGTAACCGGCATAAATCGAGCCACGATACCTATGCTGCGGAGTGTACGCCGCCAGACTGAAGTGTGCCGGGTCGGCGACCTGAATGTAGTAGTTCGACTTTTCTCCGGGACGTGTGACCAAGTAGGTGTCGCGCATGCTCTGGATGTCGGGGAAGGTACGATCCGCAGCGTTGGCGGTACCGTAATTGGGAGAGCGATACTCGTACATGTGGCGTCCATTGCCGGAGACGTCTTCCCACCAATTTTCTGTGTGCATCGGGTACCACGCCAACACATCTTGCAAGAGAGGGTCTTCGGTTCCGGCGAAACCTTCCTCTTTGTAAATACGCGACAGCTCACCTTCGTCGAGGGATCGATTGAAAAGTATGAGGTTATTGTACGGATACGAACCGACGTCAAATCGATTGTATTCGAAGCCACACGAAAAGGATGCTCGATCCCAGGTGGGCCAATAATTCCAATTCTGATTAGAAAAATCGTTTGCGCTGTTAGGGATTTCTTCGAACGTGTCACCGTATCCTATGTACATGCGCAACTTCTTTTGCTTGTAGGTGACCGCGAACATTTGCGCGGACCCTTGCAATCCGTTGAATTGGTCTTGTTCGTAATGACCGTCGTTGTAACTTGTGTGCATACTGGTGTAGAAGTGTTGACCGGAATTCGCGCTTCCGAATCCGGTGTAGAAGTATACATAAGGGTAGGCGGAGGCGGCCCGAGCGGAAGTCACGGAGATCTGTCCAAGCCAGAATACATCTCGGTCTCCGTCGGTCAGTCCGCAGCCTCCTCTTTTGGTCATGCCCCAACGGTTGCTACCGTCGTAAGGAACGCCGGCCGCCAAAATGGTAAAATAAACAAACGTAAATCCTGTGGAATCGTCTTGGTTCTTCGTGTTGAACGCGCGCGCGAGCTCTTCGTCCGGCTCGGACATGATTCCGTTGTGCCGATCCCAATCCGCCGGGAAATTGGTTGTCTCCAGTCGCGCCTTGTAGCCGTATTGATAGTTGTTGCTGGTTGCGTCCACGTCCCCTCGTCCGAAGACGTACCAGTTGCTGGTGCTTAAAGATCGGACGCCGACTTGCGGAAGCGTGAACAGACTGGGGGGCGTTGGCGGCATTCTCGGAGGCGCGGGCGGAGGCGAAGGTGGCGAAGGTGGCGAAAGTGGCGGCGACGAGGTGGGGCCGACATACTCCGTCGCGAAGATTCGCAGTTCCATGATCACGGTCGGAACGGAGGCGTCCGCATCTCGTATACCGAAGAAGATGGCATCCGTGGTAACGACTGGGTCGAAGGTCACCATGAGCGATCGGCCCTCTCCGTCTCGATAGTTTTCGAGGAAGCTCGCATTTTCAAACTCGACCCTCAAGGAGTCCTCCTCGGGTGGGTAGTCGTACAGGGAGAAGCGATGGTTCGGTATCTCGTACCTCGTGGACGAAACGTCGGTGACATTCGCGCGCACTTCGGTGTCCGAAGACGCCGCCGCCCAGTTCGAGACCGCGCGCCAGGTCACTCCGTCATTGCTCGCGACCAGAAGTCCCGCCGCGGGGAACTCGCCCTGACTGTGCAACGTGACGAAACGAAGCGCTTCGGGGGTGAGCAGATCGACGTACAGCACGGGCTGCGTCCACGACGGCCACAGGTAAAGGTAGTCCTCGAACGTGTGGTCGTTCAAGCTCGTCACATCGAGGTGCGACGCGTAGGAGTAAGGATTCGAAGAATCTCCGGTCACGTTCCGGTTGTAGTGATACATGACGGGCTCGACGTGCACCCCGCGCGAGTTCACGACACCGATTCCGCTGAATCGAGCGTGGCCGCCCGTGTTCGCCTCGGTGGGGGCGACTCCCCAGAACCGGTAGCTCTCGGTCGCCGTCGTCAGGTTGTACGCAAAGAGGAGTAGCTGCTTTTTCAAAGCCAGAGGGTCGGTGATGTCGTCGTTGAGAGTGGACGTCGTGAGGCGAATGGCGGACACCGTTCGCGGGCCGCCCCCGAAAGCGTAAACGACGTACGTGTACTCCTGTATACTGGCTTGGGTGTACCCGTCCGTTCCGCGATAAGCGTGCCCGTCGAGCATGGCCTTCGGACACATTCCGTTGGTGTGCGGCTCTTGAGTGTACAGGCGATCCCCGTTGGCGAGAGGCGTTCTGCCTTGCGAGTTCACCATCAGATATTTAGCGTCCTCGTCAAATTCTGTATCGACGATAGACACGCAAGTCGGGTTGCTGCCGAGGTCGCGCAGATTAGGATCGTTCGCGCTGACGGGCACGTGCCGCGTCGCCGGCTCTCGCGCGAGCATCCAACGCTGCTCCTCGTCGGGAACGGTTTCCATGTTGTTGATGTCGGCCTTGTCGAAACCGTTGATTCCTGGATGAGTCAAAAACTGGTAATCCCAGTATCTTGTGCGATAGTAATACGCGGACCGGTTTCCGGCCAGAACGGGGACCGCAAACTCGTTGAAGACTCGTCTTTCCGTAAGATTCCACGCGCCTTCCTGAAACGACCCCGCCGTAAACAGGTACTCTGTGAAATGCGATCGATATGGTCCGATGTCCTCCCACCAGTTGTCCGTCATCGGGTACCATGCGACTAGATTGTTCGAAAATTCCGATCGCACGTCGCCACTCTCAAAAAGACGAGTGACCTCTTGCTCGGAAAGCGGTACGTCCAAAAGCAGCACGTTGGTGAACGCCATCAGGCCTGGCACGGAGTTGCGCCTTTTGTTGAACACGATACGGCCGTCCGAAGACAGATTGTAAAACTGAGTCCCATCATTGTCCTGCGGTCTCCACTCGCTCCAATCCGGTTCGGATCCCGCTTGATCGGAGGTGAGGTTTGGACGAATTCCTCCGTACTCCCCTTTGACCATCGCCGTCACGTTAGGAGAATTCGGGTCCATGTTGCCCACATAGATATCCACAGTGGCGTTCGGATGCATCACGAAGGTCACCATCTGCGCCTTTTGTTGAGTACCGTCCAATTCGGGCATAGCATAGAACCACATGGCGTGCCACAGACGATAATACTGATACTCGGTAGTTTTACTGTCCGCGGCGTGCATAAAGAAAGAAACCTGCGCGTAAATTCGTCGATCGCCGGTGGTTCCGTCTCCGTACAGATAAATCTCCACCCCGCGCGATAGTTGGCCCGCCACTTGACGGTCGTTCCCGTAATCCATTAGTCGGATGATGGTGAAATACTCGGAGGCGCCGCCTTTACCGTTGAGCATCATCCACATACTGAAAGTAAAAGACCGCTCGTTCACCGCCCGCGAGATAAGCGGGTTCACGTCGGACGCGAGCATGTTGTTGTGCTGCTTCCAATCGTGCTCGTACCGCTCCGTGACGTTGTGCCCCATTCGCAGGTGGTCGTACTCCGAGCTGTAGGTTGTTATGGCTTTGTACGCGCTCCGAGACGCGTAGTACCAGTTGCTCGATACGGGGTCGGCGCTGTGCGTGGCATCCTCGATGAACTCGCGATAGTAGGGCCCACCGAAAGAGTATTGAGAGTAAGGAGGTTCCCCGATCCACTCTTGATGTTCCACGGCCACCAAATTCAAGAGACTGTGGTAACGGTGGTTGGTGGGACACGACCGGGCGGTGCACGATATCAGATCTCGATCATCCTTTTTCATATAATTGTAAGAGCTGTACATATTAACGTAAGGGTTGAATTGTGTAGTACCACTGAACAGCCTATTGTTGCCACTTTGCGTTTCTACGTTGAACGATGGCGTCCACCTGAATTCGGCGTTGGAATCGCCCACTCGACGAAAGTATACTGTGGGCTCGCCCGGGCGAGTCTCTTTGCCAAAACCCAGGGAAGTCTGAGCGTGCAGAAAGTAGCGCTTGTTGTTGTAAATGTGCACCGCACCTTCGTAGATGTGCAAGTGAGAGGAGTGCTCCGAGACGTCCTGCCACCAGTTTCGCGTCATCGGATACCACGCAGCGACTGTCTTGGGATCGACGTCTCGGCCTTGTCCACGATTGTAATACGAAGCCAATTCGCTTTCGTCGAGGGCTTGGTCAAGAAGCAGCACATTCGTGATCGGAGATTGGCCTTGCACGTAATCCACGGGATCGCGTCCGAAAACCAATTGAGTGGTGTTGCGCGCGAAGTGCCTCGTCAGTTCTCGGTCGAAGTAGCAATGGACCACGACCTCCGGATCCAAGGAATTCGAATTCGCGCCACCGACGTACACCTTGACCTGTCCGTCTCCCACCACGAGTCCGATGAACTGAGCGATATCCTGCTTTCCGTCTAAGTGCTCGATCCATTCCTGCTCATCCCATTGGCCTTCGCATTCGTTCATCTGCGCCTGGCTCGGCGCGTAACGCCTGTCTCCGTAACGGGCGTAAAGCTTGTAGGCGTTTTCGATGTGTACCCATTCCACCGAAACAAAGTATCCATCATCCGTACGAAGCTGTACGGTGTCGCGGAACCAGTGACCTCGGTTATAACGAGCGGTTATCACGGTCCAAAACATCAGCGTGAACTGCGAAGCTCGCATCATCTCGGAAAGTTTTTGGGACGGCGGGGAGGTCGCCACCACGTGATAGTCGTCGAACGATTTGTTACCGAACGACGACTGTGAAACTGTGTACGCGGTTCCGAGCGGTTGAAGGTCGCCCGCGTGGTCGCGAGCTTGCTTGCTTCCCGTAAGCAGAAAGGAGGAAGTCCGCGGAGAGGCGTAGAAGGCGTACTCGGAGCTCGTGTCGGCGGATGCCACCGCGGAAGCCGCTTCGTGGATGCGCAGTCCGCGAAGGTACGTCGTCGGAGGCGTCGAAGCTCCCTCGTCCGCGTCGAAACTCACCAACAGCGCGCGCGTGAGCACGGGGACAAATCGAACGGTGACATTCAGGGCGCGCCTCACCGCGCCTCCTTCTCTGAGGTGGTCGCTCTGGTGCGGTACGTCGACGAAGTTGCCGTGAAGGCCTTTGGTCATGTAACGCACGCGCACGTTTCGCACCGTGGGCGACCCAAGGTCGTACTCGGAGGCGTACAACAGGAGAGTCACCGAAGTCACGTTCCTCGTCGTGCTCATGAACCGGTAAGCGACTCCTGCACGATAAGAATGCGCCCACAAAGGCACCGGAAGGTACTGCGAAGGAACATTCGCGTCGAAGAGCATCGTCGCACATAGCGTCGTCGCCGCATCTTCGGACTGCGACAAAATGCCGTAGCTCACCAGTTGGTCCCCGCTCTCCAGAAGATACCTCCGTCCGACCCCCAACTCCTGGTGATAGTACACGTCATCCGTCATACCGTACGTGTCGCAGTCCTCTCCGAAGCGAAAGTTGTCGTCGTGCAGAGAGCTGGCCAACACCTCTTCCGAAGAGGTTGCGTATCGAGGCGGGAGGACAGGCTTCGCATCACCCGATGCCAACGAACAGCCGCGCACTTCGACGAGGGTCGCGTCGGGTGGATCGTCGACTCCGCGAACGGAGTATTGATCGCCGCTGTACCAGTAACCGACGCCGACGAGCAACCGAAGGGCATCCGTTCGAACGATCGTGCCGTTGCCCCACGAGAAGACGAAGTCCAACTCGCTCGTCCGGTGCACGGCAACCTCGGTCCACGTTTCGTCGATCGACGCTGACAGACGCACACTCTCGTACACGCGACCGAGGCTGACACGAGCGCTCGTGAGATCGTGCACTCCCGCGAAAGTGGCGTGAATCGTCATGACCTCATCCGCCGTGGTCACGTTCGAAATGTTGACCATCGCCACGACCTCGTCGCAGCTTTCCCTTACGGGGTCGGTGTGACGCGGAAGCTCTTCCTCCCATACCGCGTCGAAAGCGGGCGCCATGTTTGTGATGTATCTGTCGGAGCGAGAGCCGTACATCTTGTAATCCAAGCTTCGGTTAGCAACACGCGCGAAGAACGAAGACTGTAATCCCGGAGGGTTTATCGCCACCGCGTAGTCCGAGTACAGAAAATTCAACCATGCGTGATCCACGCTGTGCGCAAATTGGTTATTCGTCTGTTTACTGCGCATGAGGTGTTCGCTGAAATGTGCCCGAGTGCGAGAGATATCCTCCCACCAATTGTCTTGCATAGGATACCACGATACCAGCGAGTCCAACAAATCCGTAGGCATCGTGGAGTTCCCCGTTCCGTTACTGTAAAGCTCGGAGATCTCGACCTCCGACAGCGCTCGGTCGAATATGGCGATCTGTGAAATCGGGAAAGACCCACTGTCCGTATCGGACTTGCCCACTCCGACGGACACGCGGCCGACGCGAACGCTCGGGTCGCTCCAGTACGTTCCATCGTCGTACTCAAAAAACTTTGTCACCACTGGCACTCCCGATACCATCCGTTGACCTCCGACGTAAAGCGCTCTTTTGCCCTCGGCTTTGGAGATCGAGATGGCGACCATATGCGCCATAGGATGATTCGTTTGAGAGGACGTCTGCGCCGACATCTGGTGTGTGGAGGTAGTGTACTCCGCCGGAGCTTTCGGAAAGGCGTACGATTTCAAGATCGTTTCCCGCACGCTGATTCGGAGAGTGATTTTCGGATAGTACACGCTACCGTAGTTATCTAGGTGCATGAACACGTCAAGCATCGTATCGTCGTCGAGGTGTATGGTCACGGGATAAAAATAGCCATCCCAGTGAGCGGTGTTCACATTAGCCGTGGTGATGGCACTGCTCAAAACCGTCCAAAATGCGATGGTAAACGAGCCGTCGGAAACGGCCTCCGCAATATCGGGACTTGGAGCGGACAAAAGAAGATTGGTTCTTTTCTCAAAAACGTCGTACGGAAGAAGTTCGTGAGGATGAGGCTCACCCGGGTAGTACCACCCGCCGAAGACGTCCGCGTAGTACGGTCGAGACAGAGCGGCTTGCGCGTGTGGCGCTAAAGGAGGCGGCGGAGGGTAAGCGGGCGTTAGGGCATAAACAGAGTTTTGTCTGTTTATCCAAACTTGGTTCTGCGCTTTTTCGATCCCGACCATGTTTTGGTTGTATCGTGACATCCTGAACCATCTCAAACTTTGCATGTTGGTGATGTTGTTGTACTGCAGATAAAAGTCGGACGCCGTCCCGCTTTCGTACCTCACAAATGGCCCTTCATTAGGAGGACCCTCCCAATACCAGGCGGAGCCACTGGTACGATACTCATTCATGTGCAATCGATAAGGTCCAACATCTTCCCACCAATTTTGCGTCATCGGATACCAATGAATCGTGTTTGGATAAAAAGATGGGTCCAAAGGACCTCCAAAACCATCTTTCAAAAGGGTCTGCACATCAGCTTTATTCACCTGTCGATCGAGCACCAAGAGATTAGTTATGGGCACCCTACCAGCTCCGCCGTGTTGACGATACTCTTTGTTGTAAGGATTCGCGTATATACCAACACCGACGTGCATAGGTTTGTTAGGAAGCCGCGTGATCGTCCCGCTTTTTGCCAACGAGGTACTTTCATGTACTCCTCCCTTTTGATGCATATTTCCTGTGAACATGTTTATCGCGGTCAAGCCACTGTGAACGGAAAACACCAAAAGAGCCGTGTAATCGGGATCGTTGTAATTTACGGCACACCCGGTGCCCTGCCAAAATACACTGTGCGAGCGCGCACCACCACCGATCTGTACCGAATAATACAATCTGTATCCACAAGTTCCGTGAGGATACAAGCGATATTCAACTCTTATTATTGGATATCCGTCATCGTTTATGATTGATACGTAATTAGCCTTGTTGTCGTTTTCGTAATCTGCTGTGTATATAGGTGCCCAAAAAGCGATTGTTATCTCTCTTTTGACATTGACGGCCACGTTTAAGGCCTCGCTAGACTGCGATAGAATGAAATTATAAACGTTTCGTGGTATGGGATCGACGCCGTTCGTGGCGGTTTGATAGTTTCCTTTCGTTGCTTCCCCGGCCATGTAAAAGTTGGACCACCGTTTGTGTGCTCCATAAACAATGTCTCGCGTCGCGTTGGTCACCCATTCCAATCCTGGTCCAAGGTACACACGCTCTTCCTCTTCAGCATTCGGATTCGCCGTTTTCATGTACTGGTCATGGTCGATGGTACGGTCGATCATGCGCACGTTCTCGAAAGTCGGCCCCGCAGTAAGTCGGTACGGCTCGCCGGTGCTGTTGACTTTGACGAAACGATCCGAATCGCCGTAATTTCCGGCAGGTTTGGTCAATTGCCATTTGAAGGTCGGATTGTAATACGAGTTATAAAAACCAGTGTACGACGCTGTCCATGTCTGGGTACAAGGTCCACCGTGACAACCTAGGCTTATTCTGTAGTATTTTGTAGTACGATCGTAATCTATAAGCATACCATCGACTTCTCCGTAAGCGCGATATTCGGTGATGAAGGACGGAGGATTGATTAGATCTCGATGATGAATGTATTGCAAAGGTAACCACATGATCAATCGCGATTGGAGTAGCTCGGAGAGTTCATTTCCTTTGCCGCGGTTGTACAACTCTTCAACCTCGTTACGGCTTAAAGCCGTGCCAAAAAGTGCCACGTTGTTGATAGCGACATTTCCTTGTATTCTTTCGAAGGCTCTCCCGATTGCAAAGATCGGATCACCCGCGATTTGGTTCCAAACGCTTCTGCCGCGCAAGAATATGTCGCAATCAGTTCTTGCACACCCGCTCACATGCGCGTTCACCAGCGTCGCCTCGGATCCGACGGATCCTCCGACGTAAACTTGAACTCGGCTCCACGAGTCCATCGTGATCGCGACCAGCTGCGCACGGTCTTGGCTTCCCGTCAAATATCCAGTATCTCTAACAACATAATCCATCCAAGTTTGGCTCCCGTTATAAGCGGTATTGCGGTACAACGGAACATTGTAGGCTGTATTTCCAAACCCCGTAGATTGACTAGTGACTCCTGTAGCATCGAACGCTGAGATTGTGAAGCACAAGTCGCGATCTGTTATCGCTGCTGCACCGCTTACGAAAGTCTTCGCTTCGCAACGACCGAATGTAATCTGTAATGCAACTCCAGATTGCATCCTCCACGATTGTCCTCGTCGACCACTACCTTGATTGAACAACTCAGCTCCCGAGTTGGTGATGGTGAAAGTGGTCAACTGGTTGTTCGTTGTGTTGGTTCTGAGCATAGCCCAAAAGCTTAAAGTGAAACTTCCTCGATCTAGATAGTATGGAAATGTTACAATATCTCGCGCTTCTAGATAATTCCCACCATCGGAGACGGCGTGCAGTCCATCTCGAGCTTCGCATTCGGAGTTTGATATACACGCCGCCAAAACGTACCATGTGCTGTTAAAGGGATCCGCGTGATAGCGTTGGCCCACGGTGGACAGTGTGTCGGTTCCGGGAATCGGACTTGCAAGAAGCGCTTGGTTTGCGTTTTCGGGCGTCATCCATCGAACCATCTCAGGGAGTCTTGGAAGCATTTGATGAAGGCCACCAACACAGCCGGGGTGCGAACTGGTCCCGGATAATCCGGCTCCAGTTTCGTATTGCAAATAGCTTCCCGCGAACAACACTTCTCGTGTTGTGTTGGCCACAATAGTGGAACTGGTCGGTGTGGTGTAGTGTTTATTGGTAGCGCCGCGTCTCACTTGAATGTGATAAAGCGACGGCGTTCCCGGCTCGATAATTTCCTTGACATAAGCGGATTGTAAAAATCGAGTGATGTCGTACGTAGCTGGAGAAGCATCCCAACCTTGATAAGCCGTAGAAATGTACTCCGTCAGGTGCAGGCCGTTTCCGGAATGATCTTGCCACCAATTTTGATTCATAGGATACCAAAACACCAAACGTTCCGCGATCTCGCGTTGCATACCTCGATCCGCGACATAACCGTTATGCAGTTTTCGAAGATCGTTCAACGCAAGCTTATCATCAAAGAGCATAACATGCCCGATGGGATGCTGGCCCTCGATCTTCATTCCGTTGCTACCGATCGACAAGATCGCGTTTTGCATCTGGTGCTTTAATTTCGCGTTCTCTCCGGTGACGCTGTTCTGAATTCCAAGTTTAACAGGTACGATTTCCACAAGGTCGCCGTTGGTTGGAAACATGTTCATAATGTAACAATCCATACCCGTGGCTTCGTCAAACGAAAAAACGACGTGCTGCGGATTTTGGGTACTACCGGTCAGGGTACTACTAAGAGCGTAATGTGCTTGTTTTGTCACTCTGCATTCGTATTTGCCCAGTTGGCGAGCTTGATCATCGAAAAATCCCATCGTAAAGAAAAAATCATCCATATAATGTGAACTGATTGTCCTACCTTCACAATATAGTTCCACTCGGTGCTTCGTCTCGATGTCGAGTAAGTATATCGGTAGCGGGTATCGAAATGAGTTAGGGTCCATTTTGATAAAAAGTGCGACGCTAAAAGTCCATCTCCGCGTGTTTGCGACTTTGGCTAAGAGCCGAGAAGGCGGAGAGAGAAGGAGGTTGTGGTCCGTATAATAGGTGTAAATAGCGGTGTACGTTCCATCTTTAAGGAACGGACCAGTGCCATAAACAGACTTGCCTCCTTTCGGTTTCCAGACGTTATCGTGCGAGCAGGAGTCTCTCGTACCACTTCCTACAATAAAATAGCTGTCGTATCGGTAATCGGCGTGAAAAGGAGTGGCCATCGCCAATGATCGATCCGGCCCCGAGGTTACCAAGGTTCCCAAAGCTTTCCTCGCGTTGGGATGTACGTAATCGCCTGTGAGATTCGTGAGCAGACTCGATCCGGGGATCTCGCAGACGTAAGCGTGGGCGCGATCGCAAGGGCTGGCGTCCCACGCGCTGTTGGTTAGATTGGCGTACCAAGGCGCGTCGGCGTTCATTCCGACGGCCGCGTCGAGCGGTCGTAACCGCATGCAGTCGTGACCGAGATCTGGACGCGGCTCTCCTCGCAGCCAGAAGTCTCCATCGAAGGAAGCCGGCGAGGACTTCGCCGATTCCCAATACCACAAGCCGTCGTCGTCGCGCATGCCACCGATCCACGCGGCGTCTCGATCCGGTGGGGAGCTGTAAAAGTCCAGCTCCGAAAACGCGGCCACGTGCGCTTCCCACGCGGCTCGCTGGGCGAGCATCGTGTCGGGGACGGCGAGGCGCCCCGCGGTGACGCCGTCCGAGGCGGTCAGGTTCGCGCACCGAAGCGCGGCGGTGGCGCGGTCGCAGCAGGGGGCGTCGGAATCGGAATCCGCGTCCGCGCCGTTGCCTTGGAATCCGACGAAGCACCGACGAGTGGAGGACTCGTACACCACGCGAGGCGAGGGCTCGTCCGAGTCTTCGTCGAAAAGAGAGGGGCACTCCGTTTCCGGGTCCTCGTCGTCGAGAGTGCTGCGCACACCTCTCGGAGCGACCAGCTCCGAGGGATCGGCGACGAGACAGAAGGTGTCACGGATGCACTCCGATTTTGTCACGCGAGAGGCGCAGACATCGGCGTGGTACACGCGCAGGAGCTCTTCGGAGCTCGAGCACACCGTCGCTTCCAATCCCGCGATCGTGGTCTGCGTGAAGGGCGCGCACAGGGCGTTTCCATGTCCGCAGAGTCGCAGGTCGGTCGTCAGCGAGCACGTGTCGTTGGCGAGGACGAGCGATACGGAGGAGGTGTTCACCGCACAAGACTCGCCCTGGATGAACGTCTGGTCCGCGTCTCCCACCTGAGAGAGCACGGAATCGGGATACACGCACACGCACGTGTCGACGACGCCGGCGTCCGCGGCGCTCGCGCAGGTCGCGTCGTTCGACTCGGAAACCTCGTTGTAAGCGAAGGTCGCGTTGATCACCTCGTCGCCGCTCATGTGCCGCGATAAAAGGACGCACGTCTTATCCGGGACACGCTCGTCCGAGATGCCCTTGAAGACGCTTTCGTTGTGGTAGGCCTTCGCATAGATGGAGCACGCCTGTGACGTGATATTGACGGCTCCGTCTTCGCAGGACGGATTTTGGCTGTCCGTGTCCAACATCCCGGGAACGCAAATGTCCGCCTGGGAGCAAAAGTCGAAGGGTATGCCGGTGCAGGTGCTGTGGACCCGCTCCCGGCGTCGCAGAAAGTGCTCCAAGGAGAAGTCGCATCGAGCCGTCGCGACGTTCAGGTGGCACGGGGCGCGCTCGTTGCACTCCGCGGGCGAAAGCTCGTAACAGAGGCCGCCGTACATCTCGGTGAGGCCCACCAAGGTTTCGCCGTGGATCATGTGAGCCGGGCGATCCATGCACATCGGCATCTGCTGCGAAAGCGGCGGAGCGGATGGTAGAGGCGGATACGTCATGCGACTGATCGACGCCATTTGCGCGTCCTCGTGGTTGATGAGCCGAATACCCCCGCCGGCTCCGAAGGACGGGACGAACAGGTCGATGAGGGACGGCGAGTACACCCGAGTCGAGTCGGCCAAGTCGAAGTGACCGTTCCGATTGTGGTACACGTCAAAGTACGTTTTGGACTGGTCGTAATTCTGGAATTCGAGTATCGGAAGCACGGTGGTCACGGTCGTCAGGTTGGCGCTGCTGATGACGAGATCCATGTGGCCGTCCAAATCAAAGTCGTGGCTCGCTAGTTTGAACGGGGTCATCTCCGAGACGTTACGGGGATTGGTGAAAAACGTCAGGAGCAAGCGCTCGTCGTACGAGTCGTCCGTCGCGTTGTGGTACATCTCCACCACCTCGAAAAGGTCCGGTTCGTGGAAGGCCATAACGACGACGCTGATCTCCTCTCGGTTTCGAACAAAGGCGACGATCGCGTCCACGAATCGATCCGCCCGGTACTCGAGTTGAGTGATGTTACCGGTGTCCACGTGAAAAATCGTAACGGCGTGATTATCGAATCCGACGACCAACGTCGCTTCACCCGTCGCGTTCCCGCCGTTCTTCGTCGACATCACACCGACCGCCAAGGTTTCGTTGGTGAGCATGCCTTGTCTTTCCAGCAGGATGCGCCAGTCACCGTCGGTCAGATTCAGCGCGTGAAGGGCGGTGGAACCGTCCCCCGACTCGACATTCGACACGGCCGTGTAGTAAACGACGCCATCTTCCACGTACAATACTCGAGCCACGTTCCAGTCTCCGTTGCTCATGTTCAACGGCGCGCACTCTCCGGTGAGGTCGTCCACGGGTATGAGGCTGTGCTGCGTGTTGGCGTACGTCTTGCCACCCGGAAGCGATACCATCGCCGTCAACAAAGAGTGGTCGCCGAAGGAGGTGGAGGACGGGTCGCATCTTCCGATGAACTCGTCGTCGACATACGTATCCACGTACCACGCGAAGGCGTCGGTCGAAGTGGCGGATGCCAGGATCCTTCTTCTACCGGTAGTCTCGTTGGTGTAACCGCCGACGTGAGTGCCGTTGTCCGTGCCGGATACCAAGTAGGCGTTGGCGGAGGTGTTGGTCGTGTCCGTCTCCAAGGGAGGTGGTGGGGGATTCGGAGGCGGTGGCGGTGGCGAAGGCGGCGGCGGTGGCGGTGACGGAGGCGGTGGCGGAGGAGGTGGCGGCGAAGGAGGCAAGATCGTCGGACTCAGACTGGGCGTTTCCGTGGGCGTCATGGTGGGCGAAAAGGTTGGCGAGAGGCTCGGAGATTCCGTAGGAGATGCGCTCGGCGAGACGGTTGGACTATCCGTGGGCATCACGGTGGTCGGATGCTGCGTGGTGGGCGCGGCGCTCGGAGAGACGGTAGGACTATCCGTGGGCGTCACGGTGGTCGGATGTTGCGTGGTGGGCGCGGCGCTCGGAGAGACGGTAGGACTATCCGTGGGCGTCACGGTGGTCGGATGTTGCGTGGTGGGCGAAGCGCTCGGCGAGATGGTGGGACTGTCCGTGGGCATCAAGGTGGTCGGATGCTGCGTGGTGGGTGTCGCGCTCGGCGACAAGGTGGGGCTTTCTGTGGGCATCAAGGTAGTCGGGTGTCGCGTCGTGGGTGTTGCGCTCGGCGATAACGTGGGGCTCTCCGTGGGCATCACGGTGGTTGGATGCTCTGTGGTGGGTGTCGCGCTCGGCGAC